>JAVQJD010087256.1:0-13746 GCA_036023655.1 Nannoperca australis
GTCTTGACTCTATTTTCTATTCATTTCACAACGTATGGTGGTGAATAAGTGTGACTTTTCATGGAAAACACAAAATTGTTTGGGTGACCCCAAACTTTTGAACGGTAGTGTATCTATAATCTATGCTGTTCCTATTTTATTTGGACCATTGGCTCCATGATACTAACTTGCCGTTTGCAAATTACTTTATCACAGGAACCAACGTCAGATCAATGCAGCTTAGCTAAATTACAGCGAGCTGGAAACCTTAGCTTAACTATGATCACCTCAATTAGGCTTACTATAACATAACCTAGACTTTTAGTTTGTAATGTTTTGGTACTGGTTCTTTCATGCATTTACACCATATTTTAAAATCTGGAATGTTGCTGATATATGCTATTAGAAAGGCAACAGCAGGACCAATTATACTATGTCTAATAACTATAACCATGTAATTTTCATGGTGAGTGAATTAAGCATGGTTTGCCCCACTCCAGTCATTATGATCCTTTGTTTTTCGATAATCATGAAATCCTTTTTTTGAGTGCAGCAGGCTGTCCCTTGTGGAAGACGGGGGGCAGAAACACCCACTGGAACTACAGCTTTTGAAGTGACAGAACAGAACAAGGTGTATTGTTATGTCAAATGATTCTGCTGCCACATACCAGCAATACTTAACCATCGAGCCAAATCCTCCTTCAGGGAGAGGAGAGGCAGTGTGACCTGTCAGCAAGGACTCTCAGTGCAAGAGAGCACCATCTACACCACCTAATAAGAAGCAAAAGTTTGATTCTGACTACACATGTCCCCCGCAGAATGTTCTCCAGGCTGTGCCCAGAGGGTAGGAGAAGAAAAAATGTATAACAAGAGCAATAACAATTGTCAGTAACTGTCCTATGTATAGGTTCTCTCTGGGTACTCCTCCCACAATCCAAACACACAAAGGTTAGGTTAATTGCCTACTCTAACTTGCCCATAGGTGTAACTGTGTGTCTCTATGTGTCAGCCCTGTCATTGACAGAACCAGGGTGCATACCGCCTCTTGGACAATGTCAGCTGGGATCAGCTCCAGCCCACAGCGACCCTCTGAGGATAAGCGTTTATGGATAATGGATGTCCTATGAAGGCACTTCCAGGTTACATACTATTTGAGAGCTGTTGTCTTAAGATTTATTAATGTGAAATGTTTCATATTTACAAATTGATCATTCCTATTTCAATCCTTGTATGAATTATATTCTGATTATCAGATGTTCTGATTATAAACATCTGATTATGTATAATACCAACCTTAGAGAACCAGCACCAACAAAGGCTGACTGATCAAACTTCACATCATGGCTCCGATAAGAGTGGCAGATGAAATTACCACAAAGACCACAGCTGACATGCACATCAGTTTTGTGCTTGTAGAAGAGAAAATAGTAGTCTGTATTCATAATCCACAAAACAAAACACAAAAACCAAGCATGCCAGAGAACAGATAAAAAAGAACTATCAGGCCACATTTCACACATTTCAGGCTGCGTTTCCTTGGGTGACAGGTGTCTCCAGGTGTCCAATAACAGTCAGTCGCGGTGGCTGCTGCTGGCTGGTCCCACATGCCAAGATGGCTGCAATCAATAAACAATAAAAGGCCTGATAATTGTGTAGGTGTATTGCAATCTAGGTCGAAAAACGTTCCTTCAGAACACTGTTGGTGATGATACTGATGCTAGCTAGAGCTTTTAAAACTTATTGCAGGTTTTTAGGTTGAACTAGTCTTTAAATTAGGTAATAGGTAAGCTTTTAGTCTTTTAACATGCTAAGTGCTCCGTGAGACACACAGCACAGCAGTGCTTTGAGCTAACACCAGCATGCTAACTCACAATGATAAAGATAACATGCTGACTTTGCTGGGCCAGTTATTGTCCAGTTCGCTGATCCATTCATCCGTCCCGGCCTTCTCTCTATTAAGTTTAGAGGTTCTACGATTATATGGAGCAACATTATCATTCATTTGGATTCATGCCTGTGTCCACCTGATGAATTCACTCTCCTTTGAAGCTAAATATCAGACATTTTATGTAATCAGTGTAGAAGGCTAATGTTCAGGTGGTTGTTGGTGATTGTTTGTCTTGAATGTAAAGATATATGGTGCGAGCACTGATTCAATTATCTCTTCAGCCAATCACTGATGGTTTATGGTTCAATAAACTATATTAATTTACAGTTTGTCTCAAGCAGGTCTTATATTTATATTGAATATGTTATGGTGAAGCATGCATCTCGTATTAAACACATGAAGACAAACATGTTGAACCACATGCATGGTGTTGGCAGGTATGGTGTAGGTTGCATGTAAGGATGTCATCCTGCAGGACTGACAGTGAACTCTCATGCTGTAATCTTAATATCAGTATAATCATATTTTGAGCCTGAAGCTAAATATCAGACATGTTATATAATCAGCTCAGCATGCTAACGTTCACATTGTTATTGGGCTCTTTTTGTTTTGGATGTAATGATTATTTAAATAAGGTGCCAGCAGTGAATAAATGATCTCCTCAGCCAATCAGTGATGATTTATGGCTGCACTCCACAGCTGCCTCTTAAACCCGTCACTTATCCCAGTTGCTCATGTCACATAAATTATTTTTATAATAAATTCTAGGTTCTTACTCAATCCCTGCGAGACATCGTGTTCAGAGTTTGAGTTTTGCTAAATGTGAATGCAACGTGCCCAGCCTCGTGCTAAACTAGCCTATAACATAAGCTAAGTGGTTAGCAGTGCGTGTGACAGCTGGAGCTTACTTAATGGGAATCACACTACAATAACACGCTCGATCCCGCTTGCTGGGGTTTCACTTTTTACATGTTTGATTCACAGAGGCATGACATACCGAGCGTGATCATGGCATGTGACCCCCACCAACTGTTCAGCCACCCTACCTCTGACCTACAAACCGCTGGGGGTCAAAGTCAAATCATGGTTGACTTGGTAGGGCCTTTATGAAAGGTGGAGACCCAGTGATGAGGGATTGTATAAGAATAACTTGGAGGAAGAACAGGTTTACATTTATGGATTGCCACAGAACATGTCACCACATTTGTGGGTAAAAGGTACTGTTAAAATAAACACAACAGATATCCCTGCATTCCTATAAAAATTATATATGAAAATATGAAGCAGCAAATACAGTAATCACCAAAAATGTTAATACTGTCTACACTTTTTGCTGTCTCAATTTGAGATTGTTAAGTTCTTAGAGCTTGTTTTACTGTCCTGGCTTGCAGTAAATCATTTGTGAAGAATGTGGCTCTATCTTTGTTGGAAATCACTGGCTGTTGTTGTTTGGAAGTCGCATTGGATAAAAGCGTCTGCTAAAAGCCTAAATGTAATGTAATGTAATGTAATGTTGCCAACACTGTTCCAGTGAATCAAAGGATCATTTGTTGGTGATATTTGGATGACTGCATAGCATTTTGGATTAAAACACCAATGTGTTCTCCACTAACACTGAATGCTCCAACCTGGACGCAGGACACCAGCAGCCCTGCAGCCATCGGCAGCGCCTGTGGGCACCATGAGATCATGTGACAGCACTTTGATCAGCACATACATGGCTGCGTGCTGCCTCACTGCTTTGCGCACCATCGCACTCTCCTAGTGTTCAACACGCATGTATGCAGGCCTTTATAAAAGGGGCTACTTAAGGGTTGGCAACCCTAGTCTGTATGGAGGCAATTAGCCTAGTTTGGCATTTAGACACTGAAAACTGGAAGAAACAGCTAGTCACGGCACACAACATGGATACAACATGTATGTTGAACTTTGGAGGTATTTCCCTTTGGACACACCAAGGCTAGTTATTTTCTAGTTGCTTCCAGTCTTTAAGTGATTTTCATGTTTCTGTTTTTAAAATGTTCATAATTAAGTAGTCTTACATTTTAATGAAGTTCAGAGGTTACAAGCATCTCTAGAGATTAAGACGTTTCAGTGCTTTGGTTTACTAAAATAACAAATGGACTGGATACAGAAAACAATATAAATTATTGTGTTGGCTTGAGAGAAATTTGTCTTTTTTAGTTTTAGAAAATGTTTTGCAGATACACTGTTTTCATCATTAAAGATATATTATTGCATTTATTTTACTTAAAATCTTTTACTTCTTTAATCCAATCTCTCTAAAAATGGTAAAACCATGCTGACTTACTGTATATTGTGGTCCGTACTGTCACTCATGCAGTGGTCCAGTGACACTGCCTCTTTGCAGCTTTCCTGTGTATCCTGAATGTCAGGAGGAAGGAGTGGGTTGAGACTGACGCCTTTCTCTCCTTTATAAATCAGGCTTTATGAGTTGACATAGTGTCGTTTGTGCATTAGGCCTGCCCCCACTTCAAAACAATTCAAAGAACAGTTTGTTGGTCTGTCCCTTGTTGCCACAAAGCAGCTCATTCAGCCCAGGTCTGAGTGTAGGAAGGCAAGTTTTGTACCCCGATTCTCTCAATTCCACAAAGCTTTATTGGCATGACATTTTGACTTAGAAACTAAACATAACAGCTGGTTAATAAATACTTAAGATGTAGTGAAAAACAGCCACTGATCCAATTATTAGTCATAGAAAATGTATATAAGTATATTCTATATATATTATATACCAGCAATAACACAACACTGACATGCCAGAATTTTGAGGGCAAATTATTACAAAATGTACCCAAAATAGGCATCTGGATCTTTCTAAAGCCCCAATATCAAGTCACTCTGTGTAACGTGAAAGGAGTTCTGAACTACAGAGCTTTTCAGCCTCTTTTAGTTCGTAGGTCATCAGCCTTGTTTCCAGAAGAAAACAAGATCTGAGAAACTCATTGTGCACTACATGCCCAGCAAACTGCAGCCAGACAAAGACTGTGGAGCATCTAGCAGCTAAAAAGGAATATATATTCTCTTATGTATCCTTCTTATCCTTCCTTTAAGATCTGAATCTTTAGCTTCTAAAAGTTTCACTACCAGCTAGCTGCTTACTTTGTTTGTCTGGTGGTTGGTGCTGGGCAGGTAACATACTGTGGGGATTTTTTTTTTTGTTGAAAACAGCTGTCTGCCTCACCTGAAAACAATGCAAAGAGAGCTAAGAATGAAGTAAAACAATAAAATGCTGTAAAATTCTGGAAAACTAGAAGAATGAGCAAAATGATGCTAAAAGGTTCCCACAAGATGCAGAGTTGGGTGATAGTTCTCTGTGGGTTTGTTACAATGTTGTTACACCAGGCTTGACTTGGAGAGAGGACTGAATTTAAAGTGTAACTACACCATCAAATTCTGCTAGAAGCTTCTCTACCAGCATATTAAAAAAATGCAACACCTGTAGACAGTGTGGGTCAGAGGTCACCGAAGAGACTGACTGACACTGATTAGAGTCTTTATTAATGTAAATTTCATGACGTTGACAGCTACTGATCTAACCTGTCAGCATTGTCCTCTCAGGTTCAGGGTTGATTTTAAACAGTAGATGGCGTGTTGAGCCACTTTCATGAAATGTCGATATTTATAAATGTGAAATGTCAACATTAACACCAGCATTGATGTGTTTTATCACAGTACAGTCATATCATTTAATTTCCAGCTCAAATTACATGTTGAAGAGTGCAGTGTCTTTTTAGAAGACTCAATACCAGAACAAGAAAGAAAGAAGCTCGTTGCAGCTCCTCACAAAGCCAGCAGATGTCTCTCTTGCTTTACCTTCATGTAGAAATCCAACACTGGCTCATTTGTCTGAGGAGAGAAGTGTCCAAAGTTCAGCAAATTGTTGACTACTGTACACCTGTAGTTTTCACTTCAAAATATGCACGTTATCAGCATTTATCAGCAACACATCATTTTGGTAATCGTTCATACAGGAATCCAATAATGTGTTGTGTGCATATGTGATGTGGGACCAATTCTGATTCTGATTTTAAATAGAATAGTCAGAGATCTGGTTACTTTTTCTATTGTATAGTTCATGCTTCAGTCTGGGAACTCCCCCCTCATCTCTGTCTGGCTCTCCTCCCTCTCTTCATCCCTCTATCCTCCACTACTCTTGAGCTCCAGACCAGGGAACATCTGAGGCACATCAGGACACTAGAGGCCCGGCGGATGTGGATTAATCTCTACACAACTCCTGAGCTTTTACATGTAAGCAGCCACTGCATGAAGCCACAGATCTGGTATGTTGATCCAATCTGGTTCTGGGCTCTGAAGATTTAGGATCTAGATCTTTAGACTAGCAGACAAGGACTCAGAGTTTCCACCTGATAAAATATCCTGGAATATGAGGGTGACCCGAGTGCTGCATCTGTCTGTTTTGCTGGTGGGACTCTGCCAGGCCCACCGTGCCCCTCCACCAGGTGATGCCTCCACATCACAGGAGGCAGGTGAGGTTCCAGTGTCCCAGCTGAGGATTCTCTCGCTGGGACTGGCTCACCTGCTGACGGGAGTTAAGGAGAACGCCGGTCGGCTGGAGCAGCAGGGAGAGCAGGTGGCAGCAGAGCTGGACGGGACCACAAAGAGTCTGGAGAGCCTTCGTAAGCAGAGTTTTCAGGCAGGGCGGACTCACAGGCAGGTAAGGACACATCATTTTACAAAGGAAATCCACTTTCCAAAGCAATTCAGGTCCAAACTTTGCCGTGTTCTGACCCACAGGCCCACAACACTTCTGTTCAGCATTATACATTTTTAGAAGTTGATATTTTCTTCATTAATTGATTATTAATTCTGGTCTAAAATGTCAAAAATAGTGACAAAAATCACAGTTTCCTAAAGCCCAAGGTGATGTCATCAATTGTTAGGTTATTTTTCTGTTGATACACTAATCGATTAATCAGCTAAATAGTTCAGCTCTAGAAGTTGATAGTTGATAAGTTATATTAAATTTGTTGAGGCAGCTTTTAGAGTTTATGCTTGGATGCTGAAAGTATTAATATCTTTAAGGGGAAACTTAAAACCTGCCATTTTAGCCTGGCTTTTTTCTTCTATGTTTTACAGCTATTGTATGAATTTCATCTTTTATTGATTTATTTTGTTTCATCTTGTTTTGAATTTGTTTGTTTTTACTTATTTTATTTCACTTTTATTATTTGTTTCCACATATTAATCTCCATATTTTCTTGGGTGCATTAGTCTGTGGTTAATTATTTCTATTTCTATTACACTTTATACTGCACTAACCTGTCAGTTGATTGATGACACCATGATTGTTATTGCTGCACTAAAGTTTGTAATAGATCTCTTTTGGTTTGAATGGGATAGCGGCTCCTCAGTGTCTCATACTGCACTGATTTCCACATCTTTCATTAAAGCTGCTCTAGGCAAGAACACCATCTTTAAAATGTAAGTGTTTATTTGTTTGCGCACTTTAGTCAAATAAAAATTAAATGAAGTGCAATCAACATCAGACAGGGTTAAAGGGGATGAAACAAACACGTCTATTTGTTTGTACAACTCTGTTTCATTGTATATTGGGAATGAGAAATAAAGTCAATAAAAGTCCTTCTAAGACTAGCAGAATATATATAGTAGAATAAAAGTCAATTTAAAAAATTTATTGAACCTGGAAACCATCGGGAGGAAAACTGTACTGGGTACATACAGATACTGTGAAAAATATTATTGCTATAAGTAGTGTTCTGTTCTCCAGGTGAGGACGGACCTGCAGATAATGAGTGCCAGAGGGGAGAGGCTGTGGAGGGCGGTCAGAGATCTGCCGAAGGGACTGGATGATCTGGAGAAGGAGCAGGAAGCCATGCAGCACCAGATAACCCGGATCCTCCAGAGGTCAGGAGGGGATCAAACTCTGCTCGACCTCAGCTCCATGAAGGTGAGCAAAAACAGGTTATTTGTGTTGGTGACACCATCCTAAAGGAGGGTACAGTCCCTTCCTAATCAAAGTTGGAAGCAAATTATCATCTAAATATCATTGTATGCTGGACCAAAGACAAAAGGACACTGGGATGTCCTCAAACATTTGGCCATATAGCTTAATGCGCGCTTGTTTGCTTGTTGTAGTTTTCTAAATATTAAATACTGATAGATTTGACTGTTCTAGCCTACTGATATCTTTGTTGTGTTGTAGATGATCATCGATAAACAGGCTCAGCGGCTGGCCAGTCTGACCTCAGAGGTTTCAGCCCAAGACAGAATGATTGACAGACGCCTGCAGCTCATTGAACACTTGGAGAAACAGGCACGTTACCTTATAAGGAAATCTAAAAGTGCCAAATGTAATACGTGCCTACCAGGGGCGGTGTTTTAAACTAGAGCGTTACCTCTGACCTCCCAGAAAGAATACAAGGTCAAAGAACATTTCTGAAAGGAAATTCCTGCACAGTCTCACAATATTATTATTATTTATATGCTTTTGAGTCTAAAGGTTAGTCTCTCTAGGGTCCATGTTAAAATCAATATAGAGAACATGTTAATTAAACATTAACATTAAAGAGGAGCGAAGAGCTAAGTCATGTCATAATAAGAAGAATACCATTTAAGTGATATTGCACATTTGATCTAAAACGATGCAATGTGCTTCACAAATATATAAAAAGATATTCCAAAAAAGAGACAAACGAGACATTTACATACAAATAAAATGAATAACATATACTGAAGGTGAGGTAAACATACACGTTTCTGTGTTTTAAGTAAGATTGTTCCAGAGTCTGGGGACGTATGAACTAGATGCAGCAGCACTGTTTATACCCAGGACACCTCGGTGGTCCAGCCAGCCATGTTGCATATTGGTCTTATGAATGAACAATGATGCTTTTCTTTATTTGCAACCTGTGTCTGTGTGTCTCTCCTCCCAGCAGCACTGAGGTCAGATCCCTACTCCGACTGTGTCTCATGGGCTCAGCTGTATCAACACTGGACCAATCCACTCACATGCAGCCATGCCACACACAGAAAGATGTGTTATAATCAATGCGTGTCTATTTGACATGAATACACATTTGGGTTACTTTCCAACACAATTACAACAACAATAATGTATTATGTGTTTAAAGCTACTGTCAGTGTGTGTTGCCCTCTGTTTTTAAATGGTTCAAGAACAAGACTTTCCTGCTCTAAGATATCATGTTGTGGCTCTGACTTTCACAATATTGTGGTTGATGATGGTTGTGAAACGCCTTGAAGTGAAGATACTTTACTCATACACACCCAAATAAACAGACACACAGAGAAGACCAAGAATCCTACAGGCTAACAACACATGCAACTGAGAGCTTCATCACCTAAAAATACATCATCTAATCTAATCGTACACTCGGGTCCTACGAAGAGAACCGTGAGCAGAACACTGTAATATAAAATATGAGTGGAGTATTAAGTGTGGAGTAATGTCCAGTAAAGACAGTGGGATGTTCTATCAGTAGGTTAAAATAGGGATACAAGGAAAGATATATTCTGTGATTACACAAGTGGTTCATGTTGTTCTTTAAGTCTACATACTGTGACGTGACATAACGTTGCATAACATAATAATTGTTTTTCTTGGAGGTGTTTACAGGTCAGCACCTCTCACCCTTTGGTTTAAGGCCCTCAGTGGAGTTGTTGGGCACTGCAAACAAAGTTGAAAGTAATTTAGTTTTACAATTTTTACATTTTAAAAGAAATAAAAGAGGGATCCTTTCCATAATGCTGTCGGACACTTAGAATAACAATCTAAACCTGTCGGTCACAAATACAAGCACTTTTGGTGAACATACTTTGCTGGCGCAGTTGCCCCCAAAGATTACATTGCAGTCATTGCAGCCCGTTTGTGGATGCAGAAGAGATCTACTGGAGCAGTCCTAAAGCTTTAGGTAACTTTTAGAAATATTTCAAACCCAGGGTAAAAAATATCGGATTTCCCCTTTTAATTGCCTGAGAGTGTGCAGACTCTGTTACTGATTTGACTGATATGGATTGTGCAACTGTATTGTATGGCGGAAAATGAACTAAAATTACAAAAATAAACATTTGATTGGATCAGCCCATCCTCCATATTAAAGGAACTGGATTGGGATCAAGAGAAAGAAAACATGATCAGGACATCCGTTCTTAAAATCATGTTTTGGTTGAACTGTTCACCAGTGTATATTCAGCTTACTCACAAGGGGTAACATCAAAAAGATTCAGAGCCATGGCCTTACATAATGACAAAATGTTTACATTCTTTCATCGTGGGGGGAATCTGATCCCAGCAAAGTATATGTAACAAGAAACAGGAAGTCCTATAGTTTCAAGCCCAAACCAGCAGCTCTGCACTCTCACAGCTGTCTTGAGGCTAAATGTGACAAAGGTTGTGGGTTGGTTATGGGAGGACTGAGCTGATATCTGATGGCCTCAAGTCATTGTCTTTGACAGGCGACTTGCAGGCGGTCTGTCCCCTCCGGTGTTCCCAAACAAATCTCCAACAACTTGAACTCTGTCCCACTTAGAAGAAAAATGTCAAAGAGCTGGGCAGAAAAAAAGAGGAAGAAAGATAGTAAGAGAGGGTGAGAAATAGAGAATAGTTATCGGGAGTAAATAATGATACAAAGGCAAGTCCAAAGAATGAGGAAGGAATTGGAACAACAAAGGAAACAAAGTGAGGGGAAAAAACAATTAAAATGTAAATATGTGAATTCTCAGACAGTCAGCAGGAACATAGTGCACAGCAGTTCAGATGACTACAGATTATTAGCATACAGCAGTGGAACTGTTTATGGGAAAAGACGAAGTGAATGGGAACTGGAAGGTTTGGCAGGTGTGCAAGAGCTTCAACAGCACCCCCTAGAGGTCAGAGGAAACACTGACATCTGAGTTCTGAAAATGATCAAAGTATCTGAAAAGTAATTTTTATGTCTACTGTACGTCTATTCAAAGTACTCTCAGGACTCCTTAAGCTTCTTACATAATCCTATAAAAAACTAAGTTTTATTATCATATCCTACAAAAGCAACATGCCTCCTCTCCTTTTCTGCTCTTTTTTCTTTCCCGGCATTGTCAACAAGCGAAGACTTAAGGTTTTCCAATGTGCACAATGTCAACATAGCTTTATTTTAGTGTGGTCTGAAATTCCTAGATGCTTCTCCACAAGACTAATGAGGGCTTATTTGAGATAATTTACCTAAAGTGAATTTAGTCTATAAGCCTTTAACTTGTGTTGATTGATACTTTAATAACATTATCAGAGATTGTTCTATACAATGAGCATTAAACAAACAAAAGAGAAAAGCTCAGTACATATATGATTCCTAATGTTGTACGTCTGGTGAATTTTAAAAAGAGTGCTGTCTGATCTACGGTACATGCAGAACTCGACCTGACCAGTGTTCACTTTTTGGCACGTTTGAATTCAAATAGGCTGAACTGAGAAAAAGACAAAGGCAGAGGAAGAGAAGGATGCACAACACACGCAGGGACATAATGTGAGAGACAGATAAAGAAGAGAACGGGAAATAGATGCTGATGAGGAAGAGAAGAGAAGGAGGAACTGCTGATCATAACATTCATCATGAAATATTTCAACCTGTATTTTATTTCACTATAAGCCAGTTGTTAAAGTTGTTCAGTTAGAAACTAACTTGTGTGTGCGTTACATCCTACATTTAGGCCAGGTGCAGGACAGCATATCCAGTGAAGGAAAGAGTACAGAGTATCTGCACACTGGACTCCCAAACTTTATCCGACTGAAACAAACAAATCTTGAACCTAATGGGTCGTTTATCAGGCAAGATCAGAAAAAGAGCTTGCTGCTGACCATGTAATTACAATGTCTCCGGTTCACATCAGAGTACCAATAAAATAATCTAAAACAAAAAAGCCCTGCACGTCCTTACTTAAGTAAAAATAAAAAAGTATTACGGTAAAATGATTTTAAGGTATCAAAAGTTAAAGTACTCATTCTACGGAATAATGGCTGACATACAGTATACATGCAGTATATGGCATTACTCGGTTGTTAATTCTGATGCACCAGTGTATAAGCAGCATTTTACTGTTTCAGCTGCTAGTTTGACTTTAAATACAGTTGGTGGTTTAGTCCAGTGGCTCCCAGTCCTGGGGCTGTGTCCAGGTAAAGCTGTGGGATCTTATCCATGATACTTATTTATGAAACACATTTAGAACAAAGATTTGAGGATTACATTGACCATTTGAATTCACATTTAAAGTAATAGTCTGATTTCTCTGAGACAGTGGCTGCATTATAGTTTACATTCTACTTTCTCACCTGATCGTCTGTATCTCCAGAGCATGTCTCTGTCTGGCCACTGCTCCCAGCATGCCTTGCGCTCCCTGTCTCTCTACCTGCAGTGTGACTAAACAACATTGACTGATGACCTTGTTGATCATTTTAATTTGATACACTGAGCACCATAACACTGGGCCTGCCAGAATCCTACTCCCCACTGCAAAATGCTCCCTGTTGTTAATACAAGCATGTGCTTCCCAGGGCTCCATCCAGTGCCCCAAAGATGGAACCACAATACATTTAAAGTGTCTCAGTCCAACAACAGATACAGGTGGGGAGCTGAATTTTGGCAGTATAAATAATATATTGTATTACTTGTAAAATCATAAGCATCCTAAGTGCTCTTGTAGTTTATCATGTATGTTAAGCCAGTATTATACTTTCCGCGTCCGAGTGTCCGCAGCCGTCCGCTATATAATCCAGGCCTTATGGTGAACGTCATGGGTCGTCTATCACTAGTGTAGTTCTGATGTTCACATTGCCATGTGTTCATTTTAAAACCTTAAGTATTAAATATACAATTGTTTTTTTGTGAGAAGTTGCTTCTCTTGTGATGGGAGCAACCACATGTACAATGGGGGGGGGGTCACACGATAAATAGGAAATACCAATAAACAGATCTGTTGGCAGGTTTAACTAAAGGGGGATATGTTTTACATATTTTTTACTGTATATTGGGGGTGGGGACAGATTAGTAGTAGGCAACGACACCACCCCCTCATAGAATGCGTGGTTATGGCCATGGATCTTATGATGATTAATGGGGTAGGGAAAAAAAGAAAGACCTACACATTTTCTCAAATCTATTTAAATGAAGGTTTTGAGGGGAAATGTCTTTTTGGGGGAACTGCTAACAACTCAAAGACATTTCCAGGACATTATGATGTCACAGTAAAACTGACCTTTGACCTCTTGGGTAAAAAGTGTCATCACTTCATTGTTGAATCCCATTAAACATCTGTGTGAAATTCATACATTTTTGAGTAATGGACAAAAACGTGTTTGTCATTGTCATTTTGAGGTCATTGGAACCTTGACCTTTGCATCAAAAGTGTCCCCAATTCAGTGCACTGTCCCACCAACTGTGAAATATTGTCAACAATCCTTGAGTTATGATCAACGATGTGTTTTGTGAGATCGAATCAGTTAATCCTTCAGTCCAAGTGGACAGTTGCGCCAAAGAAGGGAAGAAGAAATTCCCTTAAGGCGTTCCTGAGATATCATGTTCACACTTTTTGCCTGAAAAGTAGTGATGTAGAAGTATAAAGTATACAATGGACATAATCAAAAAACACAAAATTGTTGTACTTAAGTACAGTATGTGGTAATTGTAAGTAAATACTTCGATTACACCATTGGTTTATGTCAAGTGTTGCATGTCATGTTCCATCTTTCTCTCCTCTCATTTCCTGTCATTTCTTTATTGTTCTGTTAGAACTCATTACATGTGCTGCTTGACACCCAGTAGCTAATAAAACTAATCGTCACCATCAAAATAAACATTAGATAGATAGATAGATAGATAGATAGA
>JAVQJD010087265.1:0-19669 GCA_036023655.1 Nannoperca australis
GTATTTCTTTAAAGTTAAGACTAGTTTAAAGTCATCTTCATTGAAAAGTACAGTGCTTTTCCTTCAAAAATAAGGACATTTCAATGTGACCCCAAACTTTTGAACGGTAGTGTATTTTGGACTCAGTTTAGATGTTTTGGGATATTTTGCAATGTTATTACTTTATTTGGAAGTTATTTATCTTCTCTGTTGCTAAAAGCCTCCAACAGCAATAGTGTGAGTAAGCTGCCAGATATTAGATCGTAATGTGTGGGGCTATTGGCACTAATAATTCACTTCTATCAGCAACACAAACATTGTGAATGTGAATATGTGGGAGTACACAGGCACTCACTTGCACAGACTTTGGCCTTGTTTCTCTAAGTTTATGATGCACTTATTCAATCATGTTTTTTATTGTCCTTGTTTTAATTTGTGTATCTTGTTTTTCTGCAAAGCCCTCTGGGGCAAACCTGTTTGTTAAAAGAGATCCATAAATACCCTTGACTTGACCTGATACACACAGACTACTAACACATACAGAGATGCTAAAGCCTAAGAGACTCACTCTGGTTTTGCTTTGCGTCCTCAATAATTGGTCCATATTGCAATCAATACAATTACAGCAGTGAAATGAAGGTGTAGTGAGCAGCCTCTAGCGGTTTGGGGATTGTTATTTGATTTACTGCCATAATGAGCAGTTATTAGATGCACACAAACACTCACACACACACACACACACACAGTCACACGTTACACAGACACAGGCTGTTTGAGTGAGGGTTATGAGTCTTACAGTAATGATAAGACCACCTGTTGTCAGCCCCCAGTGTGCGATACAGAGGGTAGGAGCCAAAACAGAAAATGACTGTGCAAGGACAAGGGAAAAGTCCATCCCCTCTGTCACCATCTGCCCATCACTCTCTCCCCCCTCCTCCCCCTTCCTTCCTTTAACTGCCACGCTTTTATTTCTTTGCAGCCATCTTACTCTCTGTCTTTCTTTATTATCTTCATGCCTGTCTCTCTTGCCTGGATATTTCATAGGGATGTTTTTCTCAGGATTTTGAGTTTTTTGAGTCTCGCAGTGCTTTCCAACTACATCATTTAGTTAGGTTTTTTCACATGATGATTGTGGAATTTTTTTCATTATTTCATTTATTCATTATGTTCAGTCATCCCGTGTAATAACTCAGACGCCATGGATACAATTTTGATTCAATTTGCAACATTAATGCACTGTTTCACCTTGCACAGGCATTTTAAAAATGTTCGAATGACAATGAAGTTTGGGTCACATATCCACCTATCTGTGCTGTACAAATCAGTGTTCACAATATTACAGTTTCAACTAGCACTTTGAGTTACTTGAGATCCAGTCTTCAGTTTAAAGTCTTTTTTTATTATTATTTAATTGCTTAAATCGTAGCCGTAGACTGCATTATGTGCATGTATGAGATAAAACATCAGACGTTAGTGCGTGCTTTTCAAAATGCTGAAACCAAAGTAAATTCTTCTACTCCATTTTCAAAGGTTGTGGCCTTTTCACTGACTATGTGAGATACATATTAAACAAATTTACTTTCAATTATAATCTATTTGTTACACAAAGACTCTATACAAAACATTAATGCGACAAGAGTTGAAATATTTGCCTAAGAGCTGATCCTTATTATATTAGTACCATGCATTAATGTGAGGTAGAGGACATGTATTTAACACTGAGATCTACTACCATTTTTTTGTTAAATACCCGATTTGTGTGGAGCAAGTGAGAAATTTCTCGGATTGGACGTCAGTGACCGGCGATTAATGAGAATCCCTTGGGAACAAATTAGAATTAACAATAAACTGCTGGTGTTTCTGTTTCATTTTATCTAGTCTTTCTTTGAAAACTATACCACAGTAGTTAAACCCACAGATCTTAGAGGTAATATTTCACAGCCACTGATCCTCATGATTAATTCAGTTATTTAATCTTAACCATTAAAACTTCATCATATCTACAGTGACCATGGGAATTCTAGGATAATTAAATGTGGGTATTCAGTGGACAGTGTGTGTGGTGGGGGGAGGGGTCTTCTGACCTTAGTGAAATATTATTATATTAAATATGAATTGCACAGATCGGAGAACTCTAACTCTAACCAAAAAGACAAAGTCATGTATCTGGAAACATTTTTATGTAATACATTTTGTTTTCCTTTCAAGGCCATTACAGTAAAAGCCACTATTGGCAAAATATATCAAAGTCTGAATTATAAAACTATTTTAAAAGCATAGTCTATCTATCATTACAGTACATGGCAATAACCCATCGTTTGGTTGCTGTTGGTTTAAATCCAGTCAAGTAAATCAGAGTTTCATTCTGAATTTGCAGCAGCTCTCTGCCTGTTATGACCAGTGTAATTATTTCTAATGGCGTGGAAACCTCTTAGTGAACACAGTTCATATTTTGGCCATAGAGCAAAGTTCAGCCATGTGTTACATAGACATTAAAAAAAGCAGCTCCTGTATATAATACTAAATAGCAAAGGTCATTGAGTAAAGATAGTATGGGCATATATAGTGTGGAAGAATTTCCTTCCTCCCTACGTTTCTGCAGGACTGTACCGTTTGGAGGACAAAAGCTTGCTACTGGAGTAGTGCTTTCTACAAGTGCATTATGGTACACTTTCTTGTCTTTGATCCTTTAAACAATGGTATAATTATGAGGGGGTTTTAATGCAGTAAGTACCTCACAGTTTCCAACCTACTTATAACAGTGTGTTTGATGGGGCCTACTGGGAAGCTGCCTGGGACTGAACCTGGGTCTCTGTGGTGCTTTTTCCCTGCACCATCCGGGGGGCTCAGTCAGTAGACTGTGTTAACAGACTTAACTGTCCTCTTTTGTTAGATTAGTAGTAAGTTAGTAACTCTTTAGGTTGGGGTGAACTAGTATACTTTTGTACTCCAATCTTTCAGAAACCACTTAATATCAATTTAGTGGTCCAAAAAAGTCTGCACCTGCTCTCATTTGTGAGTCACTGGTTGTTGCTATAGTTACAACAGCTAGAGGCTAAAAGTGCAGATTCTATATGCCGAGTTAAGCAAAATGGAGGAAGGAAAGTGTGAAGTCTTTGGCCGTAATGTGTCTCTAAGTGCACCCTGTTGGAAAGAAATCATCATGTGTCATTCAAACATCTATTTACAAATATTTTATGCTTCATGCCAATGAATGAAAATTATGTATAGACACATAACATATTTGCAGGATGTAAAACTACAAAAAGCAGATAACATCATTCCTAGGGACAGCATGTTTCCCAAATCACATCTGTCTCTTTCTTTTCTCCAGATCGACTGGCCGGCTCCGCAGGATAAGAAGAGAGAGTGTGTTGCCAAGGGGAAGAACAACCAGGTAACATGGATTTTAGCTGACAGCGTGTCAGGGTTGCCGGGGGTTACCTTCCATGCTGAAGGGCACCGTGGCAGTCATTTTAAAGACAGTAGTTTATGAGAGCAACATTAATCACTTCACTTTGCTCCATTACAATATGTCGAGTCAGTCTGAGGTTTCAAACTGGAAACCTTCCAGTCATTACATTAGCACACAGTGAAGTGCATCTTCCAGACAGGTTTAGGATCAGCCATTTCACTGCAGAAGTGTGACTTGTCTGAGCAACAAAAAGTGAGTGCTGCTCCAGAATTAATCTGAAAAGGCTTACACTAAGGCATTATCATTTTGGTAATATTTAAAGATTACAATACAATAACAAAGAATAAAATTGAATAAAATATGCGTTAGCCATAACACATATAACAAATACAAACACCATTTTAAATACATAATTACCTTGTATTAACAGGTGTAGCTCAACATCATTGTTTAGGAACTTCTTTGCCTGCCCCTAGTCTTTTGAGTGTTTTGCTGAATAACATATAGTTTATGCATCATACGAACAACATAATATGTAGTTATATTTATGGTTTTACCATTAAAGGAATAAAAGTTTATTTTGATAAATATGCTTTCCTACCAAGAGTTAAGCTGGTAGCTTCATATTTAACAGACATCAATCTTCTCATCTAAATCTCAGCAGGAAACAATTTTACTAATTAATATATGCATTTACTTCTTATAATCATGTACCACAGTCAGATAAGCATTCTTCAGTCAAATAAAACATTTATAACAAATCTCATAGCGATGTTCCAGTTTTCCAAATATTTAATGATTATATACAGCAAAAGACTAACTCTTTATAATTCAGCATTAACTCCTACATTGTCCAGGCTGATGATCCTCCAGTTCTTACCATCAGTTGTGGTGCATTAGTAAACACGGATTGTGAATTCGCCCCAGCACTGCACTTAAGTCTCAGCAAGAGCTCCTCACTGCTTAGACTGCATAATGTACATTTGCAAGAGGTCTCGTTTAATATTTTATAGAAACACCCAGATCTTCTGGAAACCAAGCCAAAACTTTTCTCACTGCACAACATTAACTTTTCATGTGGTTTTAAACCAAAGGGGAAATACTTCACTGGAGTGTAGTATTAACACTTCTTTAACTAAAATTGAGTCCACAAATAAAAAATACATGTTGAGAAATTAGTCTAACTGGAGCTTTAAAAAAGAGTTATAAAAACTTAATGTGTATTCAAAATTCACCTTCTGAAAACAGATGTGATTCTTAAAATACAGTATAGTAGTCTGTGATCAGGACAACATTTAGTAAAAAATACAAGCAAAAGTTAATTTATTCTGCACAACTACTTTAGTCTAGTGACAAAAATAGCGGTGAATGCTTACATATGTTCATGTTCAAGTTCAAGTTTCTTTATTGTCAATTCTACAGTATGTACAGGACATACAGAGGATTGAAATATTGTTACTTTCAATCCCTCGGTGCAAAAAAAACACAGAATACACAACTAAATATAACCAACACAAAAACATACCAAAATATATGGTTACATATGGTATATAATACAAATTAACTTACTATGCAAGACTAACCATATGATGTTTACAGTGCCCATCGTTATATTTAATGATTCATCTTTTTATGTAATGTTGTAGTTGTGGGCTTAAAAGAGGAGCTGTCTGCCAGACACATTTCATCCTGATTATCCTCACTGATTGCAGGAGCTGTAAAAATGAATTTAAAACAATCATATTGCTCACATTACAGTCGTGAGACACAGATATTGTTTTGCTGCTGCAATGGCAACATCAACTGGATACCATGAATTATTCATTCCTCTAGCATCATATGGGAGCATCTGTTTCCAATTCCATTCGAAGAGCTTTATTGTTCATCACACTGCAGACATTAAAGGCAACTTTCCATAAAACACTGCATATATTATACTGTTAATTACAAACATATCCTCTGAATGGAAACAATCTGTCGCTTTTTTTATTCAGTTTAAAGGTTACTGAGATAATGTGGCGTAAAGTGACGTCCTCAAAAAGATACTATACACTTGTAGAACAGTATTGAAATTACTCACATGATACACAAAACAGAAAGGAGTAAAATGTAGTTCTTGGAGGCTGCCAATGTTCAGTGTCTTCAAGTACACCAAAAAAAGGAAATGAAAATGGCTCTACCAAAAGATATTTTCATGGCCAATGGATTTCATACAATCTGATTAAATTCAATTCAGTTTTATTTAAATAAAGTTTCCTCAGGACACATTTTCATATAGAGCAGGTCAAGACCAACTCTTATATTTACAAATTGACAACGTTCCCACCATGAGCAAACACTAGGCGACAATAATTAGGAAAACTCCCTTTTAACAGGTAAAAACCTCGAGCAGAACCAGGCTGTAGGTGGGCACTCATCTGCTAGGTTGGGTTGAAAGGGGGGGGCAGGAGAGAGAGCAGGAGGAAGGAGAACACACAGTAGTACTGTACAGTTCTACACAGAGATGCAAAGTAATATATGTGGTAATGTATTGATGCTAATATTAATAAATCTAATACTAATAGCAGTAATAGCAGCAGCAGCTGTTGAGCAGGAAGACGGGGGCAACAGGTGCAACTACAGATCCAGACTCTACAGCGCCGGAGGCAGAAACACCTGCAGAAAGCTTTAGAAGGAGAAAAAGAGAGAGAGAGAGAGGGAGAAGGCACACATGATCTAGTTTCAAAAAAGTATTTCTGGTGAATGAGGATTTAAAAGAAGTCACATTGAAGCATCAGAGTCAAACTAAATCTCAGAGGATGTGTGAGCATATTGAAGTTCTTCATAGTGGAAGAGGCTTCACCTTCACAGAGGACAAAACAGCGCTGATTGTCCCTTTAAGGCTGACAATGGCATTCTAACAATTCATCCTCTCTCCTTCACAGACCGAGTGTTTCAACTATATCCGCTTCCTGCAGAGCTACAACTACACGCACCTTTACACCTGCGGCACCTACGCCTTCCAGCCCAAATGCACCTACGTGGTAAGTATGCGCATGTGTGTGCGTGTGTTTCCCTCGATAGTGAGTTACTGTGAGCCAGTGCTGACAGGTGTCAACTTGAGATGTCTGCCATCTGACCCCAGGCTAAGACCTGTGTGACAAAATAAAAATAAATGCGATGGGAAAAAGTGTGTGTGTGCATATATGTGACACTGATGCAGCAGGACAACATGGCGAGGGGCAAAGCCATGGTCCTTGCAATGGACAGACAGAGCTTGCAGCTGTGTCATGTGGGTCATAATACACACTGACCATGAAACACCTGTGTTCCTCATTTTGTGCATCTGTGTGTGCTTGTAGAATGCAGATTATTTTACCCTCAATTCTGCAGCTCTGGAAGATGGGAAGGGCAAATGCCCATATGACCCTGCCACGGGGCATACCGGCCTGATAGTAGGTGAGTCAAAGTGTGTGTTAGTGTGAGCACATAATGTATTTAGCTTTATGTAGATGCATGCATGTTTTCATATACTCCACATACAGATTATTCTTAACTTTTTATAATAAAAATACATGTTTCTGAACGAGTGGAATGGTAATTTAAGGATAATTTTAAACCAAAAATGCACGATTGATTAGTCTATAGTAAATGCACTGATATTCATATCAACACCAAACACACAGTGAGCTCCTGTTGTTCCATCTCAGCAGTTTGTATCGTAAAGTGAACAACACCATATTTTTACAGCTCCAACAGAAGCATTAATATGTCAATCAGATCTCCAGAAACTGCTCCTGCAGCTTTCCCCATCTGTTTTGTAGCAATACGACTGCACTGAGGGTCCAGAAGTCCAATTTAACTTTGCATGCCGAATTCACTTCAGTATTAACAGCTTCACTGAACTTACAGGCACCCATTCTCTGTTCCTATTTGTGTCTCCCTGCTGAACCACTGACCTTCTCTCATTGTTAGCCTGTACAATTGTGGCTGAAAAACAGAATTAAACTAAAGCTTGCGTTTTGTTGGTACAGATAAGGAGCTGTACTCAGCAACGCTCAACAACTTCCTGGGTACAGAGCCCGTCATCCTGAGGAATCTGGGCCAACAGCACTACAGCATGAAGAGTGAATTCTTGCCTGCCTGGCTCAATGGTAAGTAAAGTAGAGCACACGAGTAAGACAAAGAGAAAGAAGTAGTAATCCTGCCAGCTGAAAGACAGTGGCAGGAAACTGAAAAAACGTTTTTTCAGTTTTGGTCAATATTACCAATATTTGTTTCTTGTAGAATTGGAAAATTGGAAAATTAAAACTGCTATAGTATGTGTGTGTCAGTAGTAACCTAGTTTTCCAGGCATGCTAACATTTATAGCTCAGTTAAAGCAGATCAACAGACTGTTTAATTAATTCCTTACACTTACAGGCGATAAAAGAAGACACCAAACTGCTGTATAAACTAACTGTATGACTATTATTTAAATGTCATGGCGAGCTACAGTGTGGTGGTGAGAGGTTTAAGGAACTAACAATTTTAAACTTGTATTCTAAAATTAAATTCAGAAGAAAATAAAAAAATTTCACCCATGCCTGTAAAGAATTAAACAAAAATATTCTGCCTCTGTTTGAGATTTTTTTCCAATTCACTGTGACAGGGACAAATTAAATATATATTCATTAGAGGTTAGAGCTTATTTTTAACAGAGTTTCATAAAAAAAATAATAAGAGCCAGAAACATGCAAGTACAAGAGAAAGAGAAATGAGTTGCAGGAAATGAAACGCAGGACTCGGCTACAGCGGAGGATCGTTATCTTTAGGCGGGGGGGGCAAGCCACTTGGAGAGAAATGAAGGGGAGAGAAGAGGATGAAGTCACAGCAGGACAAAAAATGGGTGATGAAAGAACAGACATTAGGATTGGCGATGAAAAGATAGAGGGGGAGGGGAGGGGAGGGGAAGGGAGGGGGAGGAAGGAGGAACATACAGATGAGGCTGAGGTTTGGACCGATGTGTCCATTTATTATTCAGGCTGATACAGAGCTGTTATTAAAAACTAGACCTGCACAATGAAGCTAGCCTCACATTAATATAAGCAGCTTCTGACCAGCTTAAAAGCACTTAATTGGCTTGGGTTTCAGTGGAGAGTTGTGGTGTCCCATGATGGCTTAAAATGCTGCTTCAGAGGATTTTATACTGAAAAGAAGATTTCATCTGGGGAAACATTGTATCCTTGTGATTAAAAAAAATACATTTGCATAGAAATGGTTGGATTTAAAACCCCAGCAACCTGTTGAAACTGTAAAAAAAGTCTATATGTGCCTTTTTATAAAAAAAGAAGATATCATTCACAACCAAATGAGGACTGGAAATAGTGAGAATCTGAGAAAGAAGGGGAGGACGGGAGGAAGTGAGAAAGACAAAATGGGCCGTTAATAGGGAGCAGCGGAGAGACAGAGAGCGAGAAATGACTGGAGGAGAGATGAGGCAGAGGAGAGAGTGATGATAGGAAATAGACAGAGGTGAGAAGGGGCGGCAGGGAATGAGATGGAGGTGTCAAGCTTGTGTGTTAATATGTGTGTGTGTGTTTATATGTGTGTGTGTGTGGTGTGATTCAGTCCAAATGCACCTACACTACTGTCTATTTGGTCAGCTCTAATGTATGTCTTTACTGATGTGTGTAAATACACTTCTGATACTATTCCTCTGTTTGTTTGTGTGTGTGTGTGTGTGTGTGTGTGTGTGTGTGTGTGTGTGCAGAGCCAGACTTTGTGGGTTCAGCCCTGGTAAGGGAGAGCAGCGGCAGTAAAGAGGGCGATGATGACAAGATCTACTTCTTCTTCAGTGAGCGAGCCTCGGAGCTGGACTGTGACACTGAGCTCACAGTGGCCCGAGTGGCCCGGGTCTGTAAGGTAATACTCCAGTTGATAATCAGAACCTAAAACTGCCTCATTCTGACTCTCTGTGTGTCGTATTTGTGGGAGTTTGTTAATGACAAACTAGGGAAAAACACAAACTAATACAAACAATCAATCTGCATGTGGTTGTTTAAGAGTGTATGGGGACAGATTTGTAAGCCCCAAACAAGTTTTGACTGCAAAACCGTAGTTTAATGCATGCTTGGCTTGATGTCGACTGTTTTCTCCAGCTGTTTTGGCAGCTGTTTCTGAGCATTTAAGTGAGAAAGCACTTGCTAACAGGAGATGCCCATATAAGGAGGCAACCAGTAGAGTTGTTTTACAGCTATATATGTAAAGTAAGCATATATATCTGCAAAGCTTATGAGTCACACTTGGAATAATATGATGTTACTTACAAAACAAAGTTAACAGAATGAACTTTGCTTTTAGCTGGATTCTCATGAAAGGGATACAAGCTGCCAAAACTGAGAGCACACAACTTTCAACACAGCTAAGATAGGAAGTTGTTCACTTAAACCTACATTTTCAGATTTTTTTATCTATGAATCTATATCTATTCTAATCTATTTTATATCTTGACTTGAGGACAGATTACTGTTCATCACCAAACGTCCATACTGTATGCGTTTATCTAATTGTCAAGCAAATTTGAATTAAATTGCATACATTACATACATACATATATTAAAACTCCATACTTATAATGATATAAACACATATATATATATATATGCACAAATAGACTTTAGACTTTATTTTCGCCAGAGGGAAAAAACATTTTCAAAGCTCTGTACACCCATCACCCATGATCACCAAAACCATAAAGCACAAAGAAAAGGCTACAACAAGAGCAACTGAATTTAAACTCAACACCAGTTTACTAACAACGTGTTATGTGAAGAGAATTACATTGACATAGAGCTATTTGGTAATTAATGTATTAATTTGCCTAATTAATAGCCTTGTTAGGATAACTGATTAGGTTTAATATAGCACAGTGTTTATGGCCAGACATCAGAGTGGCTTCTTGTTGTGATGAGTCACTCAGTGAGACTTTAGGCTGTAGTTCTTTTTATTTTGTGTGATTCCAGTGACCTTTCAGTCAACGCAGCAAGGGTTTTAGTGTCATGTTACAGTTACTCATGCAACCATAGCATCTCAGTAACCTTTAAACTGAGAAAAATGAAGACAGATTGTAAACAGTCTTGGGAGATGTGTGTAATTAAGTGTACAATATATGCACTGTTTTATGGGAAGTGCCCTTTAATGTCTGTGTTGTGATGAACAATAAAGCTCTTTGAATTAAATTAGAAACAGATGCTCACACATGATGTGTACTAGAGCGATGAATAATTTAGTTCATTGCTACTGATATTGCTATTGCAGCAGAAGCTGTATCGCACTGCTGTAATATGAGCATTTGCATTTTTTAAATTCCTTTTTACAGCTTCTGCAATGACTGAGGATAATAGGAATGAGACGCTTATGGCAGATGGCCTCTTTTGAGCCCACAGAATACCATATAAAGGAACTACCCATCAATATATTTAATGCAATGTTTATTGTATAATTTAATTTGGAATATTATTATTATTATCCTGCATGTGAATGGTACTCATGAACATCTCAGGGTCTAGATGCAACTGAAAATACTTTTTTAACATGGTCAGCCATGAAATTAACTTAACAGTTCAGTAAGCCACTTCACGTGGAACAGGTTTATTATTATGTACAAACAGTATATATAGTGTATGCACAGATATACCTATATTAGATATATTAGGCATCTGTGAGGCTAATGAAATACAACGTAATACACCAAGAAAGTTAGCCGAGTGCTTAAAGAGTAACTAAATACCAAGTTGAAAAGTTTCAGAGCCCTCTTTCCGTCAGTTGTACCTCTGTGGTCAGAAGTGTGCTCTGTTGCAACTGTAGCCACACCCAACAGTGATGTTACAGTGTACTGACCCTGTCACACTATACACATCACTACAGAAAGGTGAGAAGTTAAAGCATTACAGGCCAAGACAAACAAGAACTTTATGCTGCTGTAAAGTTGTTCTTTAAAATATGCCGCATTGTCGCAAAGGTTGTGTTGGATATGTGCTGCAGAGAGAACAGCAGTGTGAGTGAAGCAGAATGGCTGGGGGTTAGCTGCATCAAATCTCAGTGGGAAATTAAATATCCCTTCCTGTTCATCTTTTAAAACATATACAAATACTCTGCTTTGATTAATAATTTGTGTCTGATGTGTTTTTTCCCACAAAAAGTTGATTACCTCATTAGGAACACTTGGAATTTACATCTGCTCCTTCTTCCTTGTTGAAAACCCAATGAATATGCAAATATCTTTCATTTTCAAAAGTGTAACTGCTGGACACAAGATGTCTTTTAGAATAGTCCATTCTCAGTGTATGTGCATTTGAGGTTTCAAGTTTCCACACCACTCTTGTATAAGCTGCATATTGGACCAGATCCATTTATGTCTTAAACTGAGATTTCAGATGAGCGCAGAGATGAGTGAAATAGTCTCCCTTCAACGATGATGAAGATGAATGTAAATACAGCCTTCAAGTTTTAAAATCTGCATAGTGAAAGGCAAACATCCAAGTGAAGTAACAATAACCTAAACATTATTTTTTAATGTGGGGGGGTTTAAATAAATCAAAAATAATCAATATACAGTATAATCGACCCATTTCAGCCATGATTGATACAACTTGATATGTGCTCTCTCAGGGGGATCTGGGTGGTAGCAGGACCCTGCAGAAGAAGTGGACCACCTTCCAGAAAGCCCGGCTGGAGTGCTCCCTCCCCGAGCGTCATGTCTCCTTCAACAACTTGAGGGCCGTCTTCACACTACCAGGCCAGGACTGGCGGGGAACCACCTTCTACGGCATCTTCCACGCCCAGTGGTAAGTCTCAGCACTGTCAGAGATATGTAACGAAAACTGCAGCTATAGCTCAATTATAGTATCATCCTCGAATAAATGGGAGTTAATTATTACATGTGGCATCTGCAGTCAGAGCAAGACACTACATCACTTTGACAATATGTCAGATACTCTGCTTTTTATTAAAAGCGTGGGTCAGCCAATCACTCTGATATGATTGCTCTAATTAGGTAATATGTGATTAGATATTTACTGTGTAATTGCTCCTTTAACACAATAGACCTTTAGACCTGACAGTAATGAGAGTTATTTTGAGTGGATACAACTCAAGTGTGCTTACATATGCTTTATTGCTTTTATTAGTGATTTAATGTCAAAGGGACTTAATGGTGTTTCAGATGATAGTGGAACAGAATCAGACTGATTTAATAATGTCCTCTGCCACAGACATAAACAAGGAGAGGACAGATTAAAAGAAAAGAAAAGAAAAAATATAAATTGACTGGTGATTCAGTGTTTGAGTCACTGGTTGAATCAAATTATTGTACCGATTAATTAAGTATCACGCCCCGACAAGAGAAATGAAATCATGCCAGTGGTTGCTTTAGGCCTACAGTAAATTTTTGTGAGACTGATCAAGGAAAACAAACTCTGTTGATGTCTACTGTTGCCCTTTGGTTTTTAGCTTGATGAAATTAATATAGGATCAAATACACTTTTTCTTCTGAAGTAGCTTGTTATTTTAAGTGTGATAATCAAACTACAGTCGGAAAATTAGAAGGGTGTTAACAATATTAACTTAGTTTTAATAAGTGACTGTGGTATTATTAGTGGTATAAAGATTGGCATTTGTTGAACTACTACACAACTGTAATGTGTTAATGAGTTACTTAATAACAAAGAAGTAGGAGGGAGGGCTGGAGGTCTTCTATGGGAGGAAAGTTGAGACTTTCTCAGTCTCTGGGTAATGCCCTTTGATGTGAGTCTTTTGTGTTCTTCCCTACGATATCATATCACAAAGTGAACCAGCTTTGAACTTCAAGCTTTGTTTCTTCATTCAGAGTTCCTCCTGCTGCTGGAAAAAAGCTTAATCCTTTTTCTCTGTGTGACTTGCTGGGGAACCCTTAAAGCCCCCTGGCTTTGATTGAAATAACATTAAGATAATTGGACATTATGTAAATGATGACTTGGAGTTCAAGCCATAATCTCATTGAATAGGCTAGCTTTTTAACTTTCTAAGACATCAGTGCTGTCTTTTGGTTTTGACGTTTACCTTATAAAACCCACGACACCCACAGCATTAACAGTGCTGTTTCAGACTAGAAAAGCACTGAAATAATGGACACAACCTCTTCTTTCCTGTTTACACACTCCTTTAAAATACAATGTTATCAGTTACTTCCTAAGCTGCTCGCACGCACACATCCACAGAAATGGCAGCTAATCTTTTCATCTTACAATTAAAACAAAGGGAGAACCAGACAAATTCTGATCTGTTCCTATGCTGTGAACCGTTAGCCTGGAATACATGCAATGAAAGTACCTTGTTTCTGTATATCTGAAATAAGGTCAAATTTGCATTTCCAACAATTGCAATGAAGATTGAATCTGGAATTTATTTGTCATGTTTTAGGGTACACATTTTGGCTTGTTCATAACTATAATTCTTGGTTAACATTTCAGTGACTCAGTTTGAGAGTTCGATAAAAAAAAAAAAAGATGTTTTCAGTGAATGAGCATGGCTATCAAATATATTTTTGAGATGAGGAGTACAAGAATGATTTAATGTGTGTGGGCCATGCGTCACTACCTAATTTCAGTTCCACTTAAGGTTTAAAATTGTGTTGGAAAATAAAATTAAGATCCCCCCTCCCACCTTAGCATTAATGAAATGCATTTCCTGAGTCACAGCACCAGCTGATTGATTTCAGTGGCCTATCAAGGAAGTGTATATGTACATCAATTTGTACATCAGTTTTCTTCGCCACAGAAAGAGTGGAGATGTATCAACATATCCAATCATTTCAGCTCTCTCAGTAAAGGACAGTTTAGGCTGAACGGTTAACATTTACTGTAAATATTGACAGCACGAAAAATGTTTAACAGCACATTTTCTCACCTTGGCAGTGTTTGACTATTATAAACATGTACAGTTCATATTCCATGCTTTTAACATGCGATAGATTTTCATATTTCTGCTATATTTTCCCATATTCCATTCGGTTTATTATATGTCACATTCTTGCATGTTAGCCTGGTTTTACTTGTGCTACATCCAGAATCTACTTGTTAATCAAAAGTCACAAGCGGTATTTACTGCCACACATTTCTAATTGCCCGCCTCGCTGTTTCAGGGGTGACGTGGACGTGTCGGCAGTGTGCCAGTACCAGGTCGGGGATGTGAAGAAGGTGTTTGAAGGATCCTACAAAGAGTACAGGGAGGCGTCTCAAAGGTGGGGACGCTACACCGGTGCTGTCCCTGTCCCACGGCCTGGATCGGTAAGAACCTGGGAGCTCTGTACTGCCACGTATGATGTGATGTTTGGTAAAGACAAATATCTCCAGACAACTTCAGGAGTCAGGAAAAGAGAGTATTTTTCTCAAATGTAGGGGATTTGGGCACATCTTTGTCAATTACTATATCACAAAAGGATAGATGAGTGTGCAGAGGAGGCTAATGACAGAGGGCGGGAGGGAGGGAAGTAGAAATGGGTGGCATGGGGTAGTACTGTAGTGATGGAAGTGGAAAAAAGCAAAAGCTGGCATGACACAAAAAGCTAAGAACGTAATGATCCAGGACGAAAGAAAAGGAAGCAGAGGAAGGGGTGTGATGGCAGGCGGAGGTGAGAGCGAGAGTGAAAGAAAGATGGAAAAAGGGAGGGAGAGAGGGAGGGAGAGCAGTCCTCTCAAAACCAACTAGCCATGCCAAACTGTGCCAGCTGCAACTAAGAAGTTTCCTACTCTTCCTCTTTCTCCTTCTTGGCTCTCTTACTCTTCCCTTCGTCCTTCCCTCCATTCCTTTCCTTCCTCCATTTTCCCTGTGTCCATTCCCCTCCCCTGTCTCCGTCCTCCGCCTGTCCTGCAGTGTATAACTAACTCAGACAGGGAGAACAGCTACAACAGTTCTCTGCAGCTGCCTGACGCAACGCTCAACTTTGCCAAGAAGCACCCGCTGATGGAAGACAAAGCTCTGGCTCGCCCCCTGCTGCTCACCAAGGGCATCAACTTCACAAGGCTGGCGGTGGACCGGGTTAGCGCCCTGGACCAGCGGGCATACAACATGCTCTTCATCGGCACAGGTACAAATGACATGAGAGTTCCTATTATTACTGCAAAATGGCACCAGTTGAACTTCAACTTCTTAATGCTCATTCAAACTTTAAACTAGTCACCACAGTTTGTACTCAACCATATTAGTTCTGCCTTTTTATACCTTTCATAGTTTATCAGTAATCGCAGCTCCAGTTTCATGTTCTTTTCTGACCTTCTCACTTTTTACATTGGTGTGTATTGCATGGAATGTTCAAACCTAGAGTCATGTGATGTCAGGCACTCTCCCTCCTCAGCTGACACACTAACTGTTCACAGTGCTCACACTTGTATCACTAACTATCCCTTGTGCTTCAACTACAAGGGAAATGTCAACTGCTGCTGCAGTTGTTACTTTTAAACTGATCATTTAAGCCATTTCTTTCCCTTCAATACATAAACTTTCACTTCAACTCATTTTTACTCTTCAACTGACAGCTCAAATACCCACACTGACATTTAACTGCTTACAGCTGATACTTCAACTTTTCACAGTGCACACACTAGCTCTGGTGCCTCAACTTCTAAGGGCATTTAAATTGCTTTCATTGTTTACAATTCGACTGACAGTTCAACTACTTTCGGTTCTTACATATACACTGACAATTCAATGGCCTACAGGACTTAAACTTGAAATAAAGATTAAAAAATATTTCATCGTTTACACTTCTGACAAATTGATTTCAACTGCTTCCAGTTAAGCTGCAGCTCCCATTCAGCCACTCAGATGCAAACAATGAACATTTAAAGATTTTGTAATGTATTTACAGAATAAGCACTTGCTAGTTTCAACATACGTGAGCACACTTTAATTCTCTTCAGAAAAGATCAAATTTTCTAGTTACATATCAAGTTTTCTGAGACAAGACAACAATAAAAACATTTTTAAATGTTTTGAATAATCACCTTTATGACACAATAGCTACACACATAAGCCTTTTGCAGGTTTGTTGTATTGGATTGCATTATACAGTATATGGTGTTCCTGTTATTTTGCCCACCTTCTGTAGTATGATGTTCTCTCGATGTGGCTGTGAAAATACATCCTAGGTACACAGTGTTTCTTCATATTCCCCTGTTCCCCCACTGTGGGTGGGTGGGTATGTTTTTGTCTGTGTGTGTTGAGGGGACTTGCACACGGTATTTGTTGAAGAGATGAGAGCTTACAGGCCACGGCAGCAGACAGAGACAGGTACTGGCATTAGGTATGGTGGCACAAAACAACATGCCATCTGGCCAGACTTCAGCTGGGTTTCAATTAAGGACTTGATTTGCATGCTGAGATCCATCTTCATGCATCAAAGGAAACGTCTATGTGTGAGCGACTTAATTAATATCTCCAGTCAGTAGCCATCAGGCCCATATGCAGGTGTCCTGTTTTGGCACAGATCTGAAGTCAGTCGGCCCTCCCAGAGCCTTAATCTTGAATAACACAGATCTGTCAGTGGATTCCAGGGAATGTTAATTTGAATGCAGCCTGTCTCATGAATGGAGAGAGTCTCAACTACTTACCATTCAGATCACTGCAGCGGCAGAGCGACTGTGGCAACTGACAGTGTGACAACATCGCACTCTGGGCTTCTCTGCTGGCAAGCAGGGAGGCCAACCCGGACACACACACATACACGGGTAACACACTCACAAATTGATATACACACACTCACAATGCCTGAGCCAAGTGCAGTCATCCCCGCTTGCCGTGCTTCACAGCACAAACTCAACAGGGCCCTTGGCAGACGTGCACTCATAGTGCCAATTGGGCTGCGGGCTTGATTAGTTATTAGCTGCAGCATAGCGACAGCTGATGTGAGAAGAGAGAGAGGGAGAGCTCGTCGAGACTGTTTTTCTGAAAAACCAGGCTTCAGGATTGAGGGATTAGCCGACACTGGTCCCCGACGCCGTGAGAGGCGAGTGTGTTGATATGCCTGCTGCTTGCTATGCCTGTGTGTGTGTGTGTGTGAGTAAGTGTATTTCCTTCGCTCAAGCCTCCCGTTGGCTACCGGGTTAGCTTTTCATATTATCCGTGACAGTCTCTTAATCGAGAGGACCACACAAGAAAGCGCAAATCAGCACGTAAAACTATTCCACCCATAGATACACACACACACACATCAAGGTCACCCCACCAACTGTGCCTGAAACGCCTTTCATCACAGGGGATTTAAACTTGTTCACAATGCCCTACATGAAAGCAGCACAGAATCTCCTCTTCCTCCTCCTCGAGCATCAGCTCCCCACACACCGCTTGTAAAAGTTTTCAAATGTCTCTGATAATATTACATTTACCCGAGGTCTTAAAAGGCCAGGAACATCATCTCGACTCTTTTAAATTCACCTTTTAGATAGTTTCTTGCTGAGCTGGACACAGTAATGCAACTGTAAGTTCTGGCAGAAGAAGTTGTTTTCGTTTTCATTTTCTGTCTTTCTCAGTTGCAGAGTAGCACAAAATTTCAGTGCAGCTGGCGTTTAAGTTTCAAATGTTGTCATGCATGTGACCGCACACCTGCTTTTTCTATCTTCATGTCTTTAATGGACCTTTTTCACTGCAGACATTTTTACATCATAAAAGGAAAAGCACAAACGCAATAAATAACATCAACCAAGGCTGCATTGTTCTGTGTTCCAGTTCCAGAGTCTTGCTGTTTTCAGGCTGGCTCTCTAGCATGACTTTAATGAAGAACCTCAAAAATCATTAATGTTATTAGTTTCACCTGTGCTTTTCTTGCTGTGACAAATGAATGTAATAAATGAAGTGTTGGAGCTTAAAAGAGCCATCGCCTTGGGTTCATTTTTGTCCTGTTAGCAACTTGAACTGATCTGAGGACTTGAAGAACAAAGCAAGTTTTTTGGCCATCAGTATAGCTTGTGTACAGCAGCTAAGAAGCTTGTGTTTTAATATTTAAATCTATTGTTTTGGCATTAAAGGAGTGCGTTTGTATATTATAATCGCTCCCAATCAAATTTTAAATGAACGTCAATGCCATCACAGGTGTGTGTTTGGGAAGTTATCAGCATATCATTAATATTTAAGTATAAACCAGTGCAGTCACAGGTGTGTGATTACAGATCATTAATATTTAAATCATCTGGTATGTGTGTGTATGGTACATTTATGATATCACTTTTTTTATTATTCAAATCAACTGGTGAGCAGTTGCAGGTGTGTCTGTAAATATTTTTTATATTATATCAGTGATATTTAAATGAGCTGCTCTGTCAAAGGTTGTGTTTATTGGGTATGTTGTATCCGAACTCAGCCGAGTGCTGAAGCTATCTGTTATGGCAAGCTTTTATGCATGCCATGAAAAATTGCTGTGAGGGATTGAGGAGAGTCTATTGCGAAAGTAAAAAGTAAAGTAAAGTGAGCTTGAATTGAAAGTTTAACTGAACAGATCAGAAGTGAAGTAACCTGAAATCCTCTTCCTCTTCCTCTTCCTCTCCTGTGTGCTGCAGCGGAGGGCTGGCTGCAAAGGGTGGTGATCTTGGGCTCCGAAGCCCATGTGATCGAGGAGATCCAGCTGTTCGAGACAGGTCAGCCAGTCGACAGCTTGACCATCTCCCACTCCAAGGTAAGAAAAAGGGGACAGGTCGCTCAGTTATTTCGATGAATTTGTTTTTCAAGGGCATTATGCACTGTACTTTTACTCTAATCACAGGGACTTAGGATGTGAAAACAAATATATAAAGTCTTCTGTGGCTCAGAAGGAGCTTTGTTAAGTCTGACAAAATATCCCCCTGAGGATGTCACTGGGGTTAGTTTGAACTGGCCTTGGATACTACACATTGTAAGGGAAAAGGCTGCATTATAAACTGGGGACATGGGCGTTTACCACACATCTTTTAATGAAAATATTCATGTAGCATTTCTGGAGCGTGACCCAAGCTAATAGCAAAATGTCAGGATAGTTCACCCTCTGGTTCATCAGTTTTGACCATCTCACCATAGTGTTCAGGACAACCATACTCAAATGCGGGATGAAAGCTGACCATCATGGCTTCCTGTGGCGTAGAGGTTAAGATGCTGACTATGAGTTGCAACGTCCCAGATTTAAATCTGATAAATTTGTGGCATGGTGGCTAAGTGCACTGCACTGTTGCCTCACAGCAAGAAGGTCCTGGGTTTGATCCCTGCAGGTGGCTCAGTGGCCTTTCTGTGTGGAGTTTGCATGTTCTCCCCATG
>JAVQJD010087268.1:0-34875 GCA_036023655.1 Nannoperca australis
CAATATTTGAAAGAAATAGACCTTTTGTGTACATAGAAAAAGTTTTAGCTCTTTGAGTTCAGCTCATGTAAAATTGGAGCAAAAACAAAAGTGTTGCGTTTATATTTTTGTTCAGTGTAATTATTCATATATATACATACATATACACTAATTTCATGAGATTAGAGTTGTCAGCAGTTGGACGCTGAACTATAAAATGAAAGGACATTTTTCTATCCCTTGTGTTTTTGCTGGAAACTCTTGATACAGATATTGAGCGAGAAGTGTAAAACAATGATTTCAGTGCCGGATTATCCTTGAATGCATACCATGGGTCTTTAGCGACCCAAGACTTTATTATATACATGTTTTGTCAAATTGTTAAATGTTTTTCTCTGAAGATTTCATAGGGCCACAAGAGACCCGAGGTATGTAAGATGTATTTGCGGTATGCTGGATGTAGGCAATAGTGGCTAATGTTGCGTTTTCCAGTTAGGCCTCATAATGACACTATTGTCTCACTCTCACTATTAATAACTATGAACAAGTTTGTTTATATAGCTAATTGGTGCAGTAACATGTTGGTACAGCACCTGGGTGTCAGGTTTAGTTCAGAGCAGCATTTTATCTGATATTGGTGGGTTATGATGAAAGCAGAAAAGATATTAGAGCATGAGAAGGAGGAAGCTAGCTCAGATCATCTGAGCTCAGAATATGACAATCAAGATATGGTCTAAGCCCAAAACAAGTTGGGAAGGAACCTTATACGGTTACCTTAAGTGTCTCCACCTTGCTGCTAGAAACTGGACAAAGACGCTTGGGAAGCCAGAAGATTTCACAAGCAACATACTTTCCTGGAAAACCTTAGCCTTCAACTGTTGTGGCCGTCATTGCAGAAAAGGAAATAGGTGCCAACGACTTCCAAAAGGTGGTGGATACTCCAGTCTTTTTTCCAGAATCAGAGCCACTTCAGCTGAGGAACTCCCACAAAATCACTGGAGACGCCATGTGTCCATCCTGGCTTGACCACAAACAGCACACAACCATCTTGCAATGACCACAAGCAAGTAATTGTTAAGGATTCGTGACGTGGAATTTCTTTATTCAGACAAAAACCAGCACTTGGCACAAAAAACAAAGGATAAACTCAACTCCAGAAAATAAAAATTCTGACAAGGCAGACTAATACAAAATAAAATATGCTAAATTAAACAATCCGAATATTCATTTGCACAATACAAATCTGGTAACGCACAGGAGACGCGGTCCAAGCATGAGAGGATACAAAAACAAACTGGCACAAAACAAAGGAACACACAGAGACTAAATACACAAGGAGCAGACACAGGTGGAAACATCAGGCTTTGAGACAGGAAATGAGATGAACATACAACAGATAACATTATTTCAAAATAAAACAGGAAGTGACCAGACAAAAAACACAAGATTACACTTAACACAACATGAGGGACATAACAGTAATAGTGATTTGTGATACTGTGCTGCTGAATAATGTGTGTATGGTAGGTGTCAGTCTATGAGAAGTTAAAGTAGGCTATATGTAAAACAGTACAATATAAACATGAAATATAACAGGCCATGCTGGGAAATATTAATGAATAAAAAAAAAAAAACAACAATAAATTATGGAATTTTGTAAACAGCAAAAATATTTTTTGTGTGTCTATTGTTTATATTACATTCTGAAAAGTATACAAGCAATATGTTTTTAATATTATGACTTAATCTTTGTCATGTAAGTGCTGTTGTGTTAAACGTGATTACAAATGTGATTACAAATGTAAGCTATATTACATTACTGAACAGTATAGTGTCAGTTCCACAATATATGCAATACACACTGCATTCATAAACACAATGGAGGTGGGATGATGTTTTTTAACTAAAGCATGTGTGTCACTGCTCTGTGCGTGTAGTCCGTGTGAGTGAGTGTGACAAAATCATCCACAGCAAAGGTGTGAAGCAACTCTCACCTGTGTCACGCCAGAAGTATGCCAAACACTCGCATACATATACACACATACAGTATACACAGATGCTTACACACACTGTGTCACAGATAACAGATGTGCGAGGAACAACGCTGCATCAATTATCCTACCAACTTTACTCATAAAGTGAATTAGAAAGGGTTAATTATGTCGTACTTATTTTTCTACCGTGTCTATCTTTTTCACTTTTTCATTTTTGGCACGGTGGCAGTTGTCATGGAGTGCATGTAAAATCATCTGTGCAGGTACAAAATGTCTAATCTATGCTTTTCCTGTTGGGATTAGCCAAGGATGCTGTGGTACGGCTGTCACAAAGTATTAGGGAGGAAAAAGGAGGAACAGGAGCAGTATAGGACACCTACAACTTTCCTGCCAGACCAAATTTAGTATATTTATAAAAATATATATAAAAGTTTAAAAAACGTAACGCCATCTAAAATACTGGCTTGCACTTTCGACAGTGGAGTTAATAAACAAAACACAGTAGAATGTTGCATTGATATTTCTTATTATATAAATTGAAATTATGTACGTCAGTTATAACGTACATAGGTAACCCTCTTTTTACACACATTTTCTGTATATTATGTACTTACATCTCAAACATGAATTTGTATTAGCTTTATCTGCTCTTCCTCTCTAAACCCACATGATTTTACTTCACCACAGAGATGGTAATTACACTCACACTAAATAGGCTTGAACCGTATCAAAAATTAATTAATATCAAATTTATTTGGGTTATCCATTGCTAAAACACATGGTTTTTGCATGCTAATGCCACATATTTTGAAGCATTCCTGCAATTCAATTACTTGGGAATATCATTAAAGGCAACAAATTTACAGTTTAATTTGTGTGGACTATTTAAGTCGCTCCAGAGCTAAAGAATTCCCTTCCTCTGTAAGTGGATTAATTAATTTGAATCAAGTCTCTTAGTCGGGTTGCACCATTCCCACAAAAAATAACTAACTCCACACAAAGCCTTATCAGCTGCAGCGGAGGTCCAAGCCCTTGCTTTTCAGCTCAAGAAGGACATCGTTTTTCTGAGACAATTACTAGCAGATGATTTTTGCAAAATTGTTTGCTCTTTCAGCTCTTTAAATTTGTCCAGAATGTTAATTTGTTTGTGTGCTCATTTTTGCAGTAGGTTTTGTTTTGATATTGCTTTTATATGAGTCATATCAAGTCTGTACTTGCAGAGCTCTTTACATTTACACTATGGTAAACATTAGCAAATTTAAATCAATACATATATGTATATGTATATTAAATATACTCTAAAACTAGTGTTTTAAAGTTTCCATAACTGTATTAAGAAATGTATCCCCCGATGATTTAAAATGTAAATCAAGAATTACCAAGATATCAGCAAAACAAACAAAGAAAAATAAAGTATAAAGTATTTTAAAACTACAATCATGGAGATTAATAAGGAATATTTTTTAGCACTCAACAGTAGTATTCCATGAGTCTTTGTCACTACTGCACTGTCAAAACTTCATAGTACAGTAGAATTGTAGATATACATTGATCTTAGAATATGGACTGCAATGAATGCATGTTTAAGTTCTTCAGAAACAAAAAAAGAAGAAGTTACACTGAGCACAGAGAGATAGTGGAAGATAAGGTCATCTAACACCACCCACTTCCACCTCCACTTCATGCCTTAAAAGCAAAGTGTGAGCTCAGTGTAAACCCCTATATATTACATGTCATTGATGACCAAATGTCAGTGTGTTGATGAATCATGTCGTGCAAATAATTCTGTTAGCCATCCAAATGGCATACTTTCTTGTGGTTGCAAAACCTCCACTTTACCTCTTTGAGCACACTACAAAATTTTACTTATAAAAAAGTGACATCATTTTCCTTTCTGGTGCACTCATAATGCACGGCCTCAATGAACAAACGTCATGGCAGATGCTTTGTCTAGAGTGCCGATTTAGATGTTTGGGGTTTTTTGTGCATTGTTGGTACTCGTTTTCGGTGCGATGACATCTGTTTCATGGGGGGGTGACGGCCCCAGTGTGGCACCTGGATGCCTGTCTTGTGTGTGTGTGTGTTTGTGTGTGTGTGTGTGTGTGTGTGTTTGTATGTTCCTTCTGCAGGTAGCTGGGGGTGGAGCTGATAATGAGGACTGATGCAACGCACCTGTACGAGTTGGAGCTAGGAGTATTTAAGGAGTCGAGGAGAAATGGGAGCGGGTCGCATATCTTGTGGAACTCCCATGCTGTACACATTCTGTAGTTACTGATAGAGCACAGAAGGTGATCTTGTCAAGTGTTTGGTTCTGGACTTGGATAGAAGCCAGTGAAGGGGAGGAGTTTGGCGTGGCGACTCATCTTCCTTCCTCGTCTTTGAATGTGTTTGTGACTTGTGAGGTTATTCCTTTGTCTTTGTGATAGTCTTGTATTAACTATGATTGATTATCAGCAACTTTGCCGTGATCTCCCCCTCCTTGTTATCGGCTGTGGAGCCAGGTCGTGACAACTCAAAGATGTGTTTTTAAAATTTGGGCATTTCTGAACTGAAGGAAGGAAGAGATGTAGGTGGAGCACCTGCCTGCTACAAGCCAAAAAGTTATGTTTAAAAAATCTGGACACATTAGTCAAAGTCTTTTTGACTGGATGGGAAATAGAACATCATTTTGCTACTGAGTTGAATTGAATGTTAAGCTATATGGATAAAAAAAACTCTTGACAGGTTTTGTGCTAAACAGCGGGAGACTGAGTTGCTCGATGAGTCACTACGACTACCCTGTAATGTAAAATTCATGTAAAGAACAATATCCAGCCTCCACATGTCAGTGTTGAACATTGGTTTTGCTGTTTTAGTGTCATTTTACATTATTGGAAAAGCATAACAGAGCCTCGCTACGCCTAAACACATAAAACACCTCCATTGGATTACTTCACATTTCTGTGCGCTCATGTTCATGGTACATTTGATTCCTACTTTTCAATTAAGGATTTGGAACAGCTGTCTTTAAACATAAAGATTATATTGTGTGATTTGTGTCGACTTTCCCTCCTGTTTCTTTTTTGTTTTTTTAGAGGAAAGCCCTGTTTAGTTTTGATACTCACAGCAGAGTGAACCTGAAAATAGTGTTGACAGATGACTCTAATTCATAGCCAGTCAGAGGGTGTTTTGATCAGTATAAGAACACAATGTTCATCTGATTCGGTGTACTTTCTGAATAGACAGGTAACAACATTATCTTATATTAGTGTCTATATATACACATTATGTATGTATTAGTACCTACACCATGTCTGTTTTTCCCTCCATCTCACTCATTCTCGCTCTCACTCCTTACTTCAGCCGTGGTGAGGAATTTGATGCAGAGGTGTTGCATTTCTGTTTGTGTAAGTGTCAGAAGTCCAATTGGGAAAATCTGAACAGCTACACTTGTCCTCAAACAGAAAGCTGTTCAACACGGAAGGCTTATGACAGGAAGCATTATTTATCACATAACCCAAACTCGCATGTGCACAGGATCTGAGGACATGAGTGCTGTAAGAAAAAAAAAAAAGAAGTTTAGATGAGGATGAGATCAATGAAGTGATAGGCTTTGTGCAAAATCGCCCAAGGCAATGTTTCTCTCTCTCTCTCTCTCTCTCTCTCTCTCTCTCCCTCTCTCTCACTGTCTCTCTTTTGTAGGCTGTAGATGCATTTTATATTGCTGTTAAAAAATGCGTTGTTAACAAATTACTATTTCCATTTATTCATTCCTATTATTCCCTTTATTTTGAGCCAAAGGCAAATTTTCCATCTCGTTTTGCTTACTTTTTAACCAAAACACAGAGCCTGGCGAAATTATACTTGTCACTCAGCAATATCAAACTGCCTGTGAGAAATGAGGAATGACACTAAATATAACATGGAGAATTGGTTTAAACTACTCTAAACAGATGGATACAAAAGGAGGGCTGTTTTCTGATGGGGAGACCACGCATTTGCCTTTTCAAATTGTCACATCTGTGTTGTGAAGCTGCTGCCAAAACCCGCTCCGGAGGGAGAAAATGAAAGAAGGAAGAATATCGGTAGATGTCCTCCACTTAAGGAGGATACACAGGCCCCACTGAATAATAAAACATGTTTACAAGAAGCAGATATTAAGTTTAAGTTGCAAATTGCTGCAGTTCCTTTCTGATGTGTACTGTTGAGGGCAGCTCGAAATGCCAATGGGGAAAGTCCTGATTTATTACACAAAATAAAATTCAAGTAAAGAAAATGCAATTGCTCACAAGGATTATTTTTTTTCTGTCTGTTTGACATGACAGATGGTTGTAGATTACAGTGTTAGATGTTTACATATAAGGTGTTTAATTCAGTTTTTGCTAAAGGCTTTTTATCAAGTCACAAAAGTGTTTAATGTTTAGTGTCAATTTGTCAAGCTTTAAATCTGATATAGTGTACGTTTTGACACATATTGATACAGCACTATATGTTTACATGCTGTTCTTCTTTTTTCTCTTCCCTGTGTATGAAATCTTAGTTGTATTGAATTAATAAATTGATTTCTGATTCAGTGGAAATACTGCTTAGCAGGACTTCCAGACACCTCAACCTTGGACATCTCATAAAAGGCCTCTACCTTCTTCTTCTGCTCATATTGTAGCAATAATGCTGCAGCCCAATGAAATGCATATTCTTGGTGTAACATGGTGTAACTACAGAAAAGAAAATCCTACTTACAATGTCTCATGTCTTTGAAAACCCTTTAAGGGGGCTTATTACATATCTTAATATGTATTACACATGCACATTACAGATATGTGTTTTATAGTAAGTGCTGCCTCTTTATTCCACTGGAATGAAACCTTTTGTATATTTCTCCATTCCCACTTTTAGAGCAGATGAATGTGTCTTGATATGTCGGCCTTGGCTTTGCCTCACTCTGAGAGCGGATGGATTGGATCAGGTACTTGAGTCAAAACCAAGGACACATGTTCCATTTTAACAGATTCTCTTATAATTAGTCTGAAACCACAGCCAGCAGGATTGAAGCATCACCTTTGTTTATAACAAAGCTGCATTAACTAATCAGTCTCTCTCTCTCGCTCTCTGTGTTTGACCAATCTTTGAAAATTACCTGGTAATGATTGCCACTGATCTCTTATTTCTGTCCTTGGAGAAGCATTTAAAATGCTATTTACATTGTCATTGCCTGGAAATCACACTGATTACATTTTCATTCCAGCAAATGATGCTTCCAAAAGTTTATCTTTTTGCAGGTAACTACTAAAGACAAGTCATAAGAGACTTGTGAGTAAAACATGTTTGAATATGTAATAATCACACATAGAATATACTGTATGTGTTCATTTAAATACCAGAGAGAATATATGGCTGTAAGTATCTAGGTATGCAATATATTTTCAGATAAATTTCAGTTCCAGAAATAAAATAAGAAAAGGATAGAAAGCAGTGGATGCCCTGCACCATTCACTGTCCTTTTACTGTAGGTACTTTTTTCAGTTAGGAGAGTGGTGGGCAGTTGGGCACTTTAACCTAAAACACTGTAATGGGTGTTATACTGGCACTCCACAGCCATCTACTCAGAACAGCACTACCAGAAACTAAGCTCAACCAAGAGCTGCCCTTTCAAAATGCTTTTACCCCTTAGTGGCTCTACACAAAGGGAATAAGTTCTGGACTTGTGAAATGACAGAAAATCAATACTGAGTAGAATCAGAGCTACTGCAACACAAGTAATCACTCTGTAGTACTTACTGTAGGTCGGAATAACTGGCCAACCTGTGAAATGCTAAACCATTATTAAACCTAGGAAGAAATAAGTATTTTCTCTTCACTTTTTATGCAAATTAATTACATGATATTTTTCATCCTGCCTTGTTTCTCCAGAAAACTTGTATTCTGCTTTGCTTTAATTGTAAAAAGAAATACATGGTTGTCAACAGACAGAAAACAACTACTAGCACTTCCAATAATTATAGCGAAAATCCAGCCGGATATGACCATAATCCACCAGCAGTGCCAGGGCATATGGAAGATCCAGAGACATGCCTCTCCATCTTGGTGGTTCCATCTGTCAGTCTTTGGCGGTGCTTTGCTGCTTTCTCTGGCACATTTGACAGCCCCACGCCTCAGCTAGATTAGAAAATTATACAAATGTAAGGTTGGAAAGGTGTAATTGAAGATGGCAAAAGGGCTGATTGGGAGACATTTAAATGATTATACTCCAGTGTTCAACAAGGGCGTGTGGCACAGGCCACAGAGAGAAACACTTTGAAATGATTACTTCTCCTGACAGGTGGATGACAAGTCCTACTCTCTCTTTCTTTCTGTGAACCTATGCATACAGTATATGTACAGTATTTATATGTGTGCCTGTCACTGCGTACAGTATGGGTTTGCATGCTCTGAATAAATGTCTATGTGTGTCTGTGTAAATGTGTGTGTGATATGGCTGGCAGGCACACATATAAGCCCTACGGAGCTCCTTACTCAGAGCCACCACAAAGCAGAGAGGATTTACATCAGACAGATTACAGCACTGCCACCATGACAGCATCTAATGGAAGAAACAAGACACCTTTTAATGAAGACGCTAATTTAAGAAATATCACACTGTGCTCTGAAATATAAAGCAGAAATATAAATATAAATCAGACGAACATGCAACAGTGGAGGGAAGACATGGCTTGACACAGGGATGTCCCACCGTATTTAGTTGTATTAAGTACTAGATTGTTTCTAATGATAGCCCTTCAAATTAAGTTTCCATTGCTCTTCTTAAATTAGTACTTAATACCAATGTATAGTCATAATAAATTGAAGTGTATCTCTAGCAACTTGTAGCCAAGGGAAGTCATTTGGTGATCTTGAACAATTCAAAAAATCATTAAAGATGTGTGTGTGGGTTTTGGGTTATATTTCTTTCATTTTCTGAGAGAAACGCAGAAACAATGACTTTCTAGAAATGTTTCTCTGTATTTTTTAGCCTTCCACTCCATTGCATGTATGGCAGACATACAGAATATGCCAAAATGAAAACCACTGACATATCACTTTTTCCACTGACATAGTCAGAAGTTTTCTATCTATGTGGTCTGAGTCAGAGTTGTGTTCTGTCATGTTAAATGCAGTTGACAGAAGAGCCAGGCAACACCCTAAACCTCTGGCCTGAGACTCTGTTTTCCCAGGGCACCAAAGTTGTGTAGCTGCTCCCTCAGGCTTTGGTCTGCTGTGAGTTGCAGGCTGTGGCTGTTTCATTGTACTCTCTCATGTCATATATTTGACATAAGCACTCATTTATCATCATATTCTGAAAGAGTGAAGCAAAGTATGGGTGTACCTCAATCATCTTACAGTTTTACCCAGATGTCACTGGACTCAATACAAATACTAATAGCTTTGTGAAACTGACATAACTGGAAATACCGCAAGGTGTGTTTAAGAAAATAGAATATAATAATAATATTTTAAAATATCTAATTCTGACTTGTCAACATCCAAACCTTCTGATGGAACATTTGTAAATTGCATCTGGAAATTCCTACCAACATTTTAAAATTTCCACTCAATTCACTTCTACACATAAAAACTAAATCATACATGCCTTACTGAAGAGCTTACCGTGCCATCATTTGTATGAGAAGGTAACCCATTGGGCACTTTAGCCATGCTGTACCCACAACACCGCAGCTACACAGGACAGAACATTTCGTAGTTCAACTCCCATTAGCAAATATATTTACAACATCAAATTTAATATTTTTTTCATCCATACCGGACTAGATAGATAATCTTAAACTGAAGCAAAACCACTTCCACTTCTGAAACTTGAGCTGTGATATTTGCCAATGAAAGCAGCCCGACTGTTTATCCATGTAAACACACTGGAAAAACAATAAAAACCTCATCTGTTAATTAATCAATGAATCTGATGTTGTTTACTAACTGAACCACACTTAGAAAAGATTACAAATTAACTATCAAAGTCATATATCACTTATAAAATACCACCAAAATAACAAGTTGGAAAACTTGAAAGAGTGTGAATTTCCTGCTAGGTGTGTAATGAGGAGAAATGAAGAGAGCAAATTATTTTGCTTTAGAGAATGTCAGTAACCCATGAAGTATAGCATGATACACACACAAAGACATCACCAATGCTTTAGTTTCTCCTCACTCTAATCATATAAGATTGTTGATTCAGTACATTACATTCATTTTTTTTTTACAGTTGATTGAACAAATAATAATAATTCTCCGTTTCCACCTAAATTGTGAAAATATACACACTTTGAGACTAAAAAGATGTAAAGACATGGGATGTTGTGCTCTTAGAAGCAGGGACTGTCTGTCAGTAATTGCAAAAAGAACTGTTATCTCTCGTGTGACTCATGGTCCCACTTAAAATGCAAAACTACCGAGTGATTTAAGAGAATTAGATTTTCCACATATTTTAGGGTTCTTTAAGTGGTCAGTTAAGAGGTTCACCATCTGGGCCAACAGTTATCATGAGACACAACAGTATTGGGCAGACCATGGTAATGTATACATATGAGCAATATAATGTTAATGGTACACATATGTATGTACTAATGCACAATCAATTGAGCAAGTATACTACTAATGGTTTTTCAAACAATGCTGCATTATCTTTCAATAACCTACAGTGTGTGTTTACAAATATGCTCTACACAGTTAAATGTATTGACATGACAAACATATCCGGTAGTAGGAGAGTATGTATTGCTCTGATTCAACAAGCTAAGGATCAACTCCTTATGCACTAATGCTAAATATAGCCTTACTTTGAAAAATACGCTAATAGGCAATTTCTTGCTTGGCATTCTTTCAAAGGAAGTCGGGGATCATATACTGAGTTAATATGGCATTATTGAATATGGTACAGTATGTAGTTAAGTTGGGTTCAAATGGCATCACAAGTTCATCTGTCTCAGTTCCTATTGGCTTTCAAGTCAAAACATCTGCCATGGAGGTTTACTCAGGGGTAAAAACACTCAAAGAGCAATATAAGGAGAAAATGGGAGTTAAAGCATTGAGATTTAATTGATGTGATTGCACTGTATCCAATGAGAATGATTAAAACTTAAAGCGTGAATATTAATCTAGCACTCATTTTTTGATATTGTGAGTTGGTCCAATCTACTTGTGAAAGCTTATGGGATGTGGCTAATCAAGAACTCATCCTATTTTTGCCCTTTCTTACTCTTTGGCTAATGTCTGTGATGACTCCCCTAAATTGCAGATATGTGGCTGACGCTTCAATTGGACCGCCAGTCACTTTAAAGATGGTGCCTTAGGCTATAGTTTGAATCACAGTATGGGAAGAAAGGAAGAGAGGAGAGGAGAGCTTCTGCTGCCATTCACAATCCTCTAACAAGCTCAGAAAGCACCGTATTATATATATATCATTATTTTTCATATATTTCTATACAGCAAATATTCAGTGTATTTATTTTACAGTCATTAAATTACAAAAGATGCATTATATGTGTGTGATTTATATTCTAAATGCCTGATAGTAGTCACAGGACTCATGCATTTCCTGTACAACTGTCCTTTAGGAAAAATGTCAGAGTGGACTTACAGAAGGAACAGTGTGGGATAAAGATTTAGCCATGGCACCAGTCATAATCCTCCCTTCAAAAGAGCCAGATGGAGAGGGTAAGGTTTCAGTCAAAATATTGTTTTTGGATTGAGGTGTGTACTCGCTCTTTCACTCTCGCGCTCTCTCAATCTCTCGATGTTCTTGTCTCCCTCAATCTTTCTGTCTTGTACTCTCCAGCTCTCTTTCAAACCCCCCTCCTGCTGTGTTTTATCAGATCCTGTCACAGGGGGCCTCTTATAAAACCAACAGAGCTCATCAGGACAGAGCTCCAGAGGACCCAGTTCGGTCGACCCTCGTTAATCTACTGCGGTCCAGGTTGGGTTAAGGCCTCGGCTGGTATTTGTCAAGCATGTCAGATTTTGAGTGCTGATTTAAAGTCAGCACTTCAAATTCTTTTCATTGAGAGTGATTCGTGATGAAAATGGTGGTTATAGGGACCTGAGCAGTGGTCCTAAATCAGCAGTCTTACCATGAGACGCTTGATAAACATACAGCCCCTGGGTTTGTGTCTGGGCTGGTGGGGCTGTGGGGCAGAAAGGTATGTGCTTAGTGGTGATTGTGCGCCGCTGCCTCCCCTCATTCTCCGAGGCCGAACACACACAGAGCGACCTTGTGTGGAGCAGAGGGCTGGGCAGACACGCTGAAGTCAGCTCATGCCATGCAGTGCACTGTTGGCAAAAAAAGAGATCCATTTTGGATTACACACACACACAAACACAAATACTCACCAAAAAGCATAGTTTCTAACATGGTGTTCTGCATTATTATCATTATTATCAACGGAACTGAACATACAAGTTTTCTTAAAAAATTATTCTCATAATCAACAGCTCCAAGCCAGACTGTAGGGTTGCCCCAGACTACTGTAGAGTTGTTATAAAAGCACTCGTAAATCCACCCTGAGTTACATAAACCTGTCAGTGGGTTCATTACAATAATTACTTTAATTTTCTGCTGATGATTTAATGATAAAGCAACAGTAAAATAGAGAGAAAATAAAATGGAGTGAAAGGAGTTTTCAGAGGAGACACCATGCCACGTTTCCTGTTGAGCGCCTGTCACCTTTTAGCTGACATAACACTTTGTGTTTTACCACTGGCATAGCCCACAGTGTTGTGAGCTACAGCACGGACTCACAGCCTAACCCCTGTGACACACACTAAAATGCACAAGAACACACAAATGTGCACTAATCAGTAAATTCCATATGCATATACATGAACACACACATGAATACATATGCTAAACAAATTCCTTGCACCCAAGCTCTGTTTTTCCCCTTCTTGACCCTGCCGCGCTCATAAAAAGACAGCCAGGCGTTAGTCCTCTGCCCCTTAATGTAGTCCCTCAACAGCCCCATTAAAAGGGAGGAAGAGCTGAATTGTCCTCTCACCAGGCCTCTACTGGCAAGGCAATGTATTCAAAAGACGTCTTTAGCCAAAATACACAAGCCAATGAATGAATGCAGCACAATGTGGATGTGTGTGTACATGTAAATGGTTGTGTATTGTTCAGGCTTTGTGGTATCAAAAGCAATAAGTTCGCTTTGTGGGTACAGCACAGAATATTGCACCATGTTAAAGTTACTTTGATCAAGAAACTGAATCCTTCCCTCATGTCATAATTAAATGAACTCCCATCGACATCCATCAAACACTCCCCGCCACCGCCCCCACCCCCAAAATGATCACTGAATTCCTGTCCATGAGGTCATTACAAATACCAGACACTGATCTCGCAATGCACAGGTAGTCATGGTGACAGAAATTTCCCCAAATAAACAGATTAGTTGATTATCTGTGCCCAAACACATGTAAACAATACTACCTGATCGATACAAAATATATTTTACTGTCAGAAGAGTGTGAATACCTATCATCAAGGGAACACCACTCTTTATCTCCTCTCACGGTGGATTTGCTCTTTTGGATGTATTCTGGGAAAATACCAATCTATATTCTACTCATCTTTCCTTTATATCATCAGTCTCCATGTTAGCAAATTAAGAGGGATATATACGACACTAATTTGGGTGTATCATTCAGTGTCATTATCTACATTAGATTTTGGCATCAGGTATAAGACCCTGACTGGAAAATACTTGATAAAAATACAATTACCCCTGTGCCACCCCCACAAAACTCTGCTAATGTGAAAACAGTCACAGAGGATATTACGATTTAAGCTTGTTGATACTTACATTCTACTGAATGTATCATTTAGAAGGAGAAATGGCTTACAGTCAGGATGCCAGCAGCTTAGGGAAACTCAAAACTTTTCTCTTGGATGGAAATGTATGATTTTTATCAGGTATTAATGAAAAAATGACATTTCCTGAGCATTGTGGTTCTTTGAAAAAACAAGACTGTAGGCGGATTTTAGTCATACTTAGTTAAATGAGCTTATAATTACCAAATTATAGGCGTATACCATTGCACCTGGTATTTTGACATTTTTGACAAGATGCTATCAACGTTGGCTAATCTCTTCAATTGGAGAATTTATTTATGATTCACATAGATTACACTGATGTCGGTTATAAAAGGGATAACAGTATTCGTTACAGCAAAGTTTATTCAATATGCTTTGCAGCTGGGATACCTCAGGTCATCAAATTCAAGAAATAATAACATTTTAAATGAGCTCTAAATTTGGGATCGTCCATCATACATGTCTTAGAGATCTGGCCCATTTAATACAATGTGGTATTTTTTCTGTCAAATGTTTACAGAGAGGTTAAGGAAACACACTGAAGGTTTGTGCAGAATATAGATATTTAGCTCCACCTGTAACAGCTCTGTTTCAAAAGAACATGACTAATAAAAAGAATGTCGTCTGTATAGAGACGACAGTTTAGAGTTGTGGATGTGTGAAGGGGGAAAAGGGGAGGGGTGTCTTTTTTTGCCACTGTGAAGATGGCAGCATTCTTGGGGGGGCAATAATCCAGGGCATATATGCCAGTGCTGACAAATGTCTGCGGTCTGTGTGTGTGTGTGTATGTGTGTGCTTGGATTCGTTCACTGATCCCTCAGAAGGCTAAATTTACCCAGGAGTGACAGGGACAGGTGGATTCAGCTGGGACAGAGGGGTAGGGGTGGCGGTTGGAAAGAACCAGACCCGGTTTCAGTTCAGACAGAGATCGGGGGCAAACACACAACCCAAATCGGGGTTTCTATTCAAAGCCAGCTGGTCTGGCTTTATCACATGCGGGACATTTATTTTAGGCAGTTTGCCTATATTTTTTGCTTTCATTTTGTCTACTATCCTCTTTGTTTTCCTTTCTTCTTTTTTTTTAAATTGAACTGTTTGATTGAGCTGGGCCTTAGCTGGTGCTGCAGGGTGTAACTTCCTGGGGAAGCAGAGAAACGGCACGGGTGAGTTTTCACAGTACACCTATTCCCTTCCTTTTCCCCCTCTCCTTTGGATCCCATTCTGCCAGTGGAAAACCTGTCTCTCCGGATTTCAAACCACACTCTGCACAGTGGGTCATGACATGTTTAACAGATTAAGCCATCATTTGGATATTTGAGCTGCTCAATTTGAACTGTTCTGAAATGTATTTTGAAGTGCTGTTGCCTATTTGTTTTATTATAGCCCTGCTGGATTAAGTGAATGATGTCTTTGTCACATAGTCAAACACATAAAAGACTATACTAGTATGAACAAGGCCAGAAGATACACTTAATTGGTGTTTACTTTGAGTTTTTCCTGCACTTGACAAGGTAGAAAGACAACGGAGAAGCTCTAACACTGCTGAAGGAGGAGTCAGATCCCAGCTGCTGCCAATCACCTCTGTGGAGCACTTGCAGAATAGCTGATTGAGGCTTCTGGAACTGTGTGTGTTTAAGTTTTAAAAGTCTACATTTTTATTCGTTAAGGCAAGACGAATGGTTTCACTAAAAGTCACCAAAGTGGAACTTTATATTGTGTTGTTTCTCTGTTTCTAATTCTTCACAGTCAGTTTAGGTTACTGGTACTTTTATGGGTAATTGCTTCGAACATCTCATTGGGCAATCTGGAATTATTAGTGAGAGAAAAGAGCACGGCCTTAACATGCTGTTTGCTTTAGAAATTACTCATTCCCTCGAGGTAGCTACCTAAGTGGCAAATACACACTTGATGTGGCAAATACACACTTAATGCAATATGTGTCACACAGTTTGGTGTTTAAGTAAGACATATTGGGCATTTTGAAACAAAGGACAAACCTTTGTCATATTAAATGAACCGAAATGAGTTTATTCTTAACCAAATGGGTTATTTAGACATATGAAAAGCTACTGTAGGGCACTTTTCCCAAAACAACCAAATGGAATTTCATACTAAAGTAAAGGCTTTGTTTGATGTTAATGAGTGGTGAATGACTCTGTTGGATATTCTCCTTCAGCATTTGATTTAACTGTAGCTTTTGGACAAAATAAGAGGAGAAGTAATATTATTTCTGAATTTGATATCCTCATGTTTCGAGTATAATTTTTATTTCAGATTTTGAATGTCATAAGTTTATTGTACAACCTGCTACCACAACTACAATTAACTACACTAATAATGCAAATTAAAACAGTTTTATTTCACCCTTTCCAAGCACACTCAAAAAAAACTAAAATAGAGAAAATCAACAGATTAAAAAAGATTATGTAGATAAGTAGACATGTCCCTTGATTCATTTCTGGGGAGAGTTACAGTCCTCTTGCTATTAACCCAAAGAGGACCTGAGAAACTTTGACCTAGTTTACAGGAACTGCTCAGTCCTCACTTATTAGCTTTTCTGCCCCTGAATTCCACAGCTTTGATGGTCAGCGGAGTTGAGGAAATGCGTTGTTTTCTTTCTCTGTAGGGTGGCGAGCGCTCTTACGCAGTTGCCTCTCTGCCTTTGAAACTCTCCTCATCCTGTCATTTCACCTTCACACTCTGCTATTAGTTTCATTGTTGCTGTTCTTTATGCGGTAAGAATAGTAGGGAGATGTTTGTTTATATTCACTGGTAATGTCTGAAATGTGAATATAGATAAAATCACATTTTATTTTCACACAATTAATGTAATTCATAATACAAAAGCTGAAAGTTGCTCAAATGTATTGTGCTTACTGCTTGTTTCAGCTTGTTTAGGTTTTAGTGGAATGTAATTCAATGCAGATGCTTTTTGAGGTTTTCACTACTGTTTCTGTGTAAATGAATAGGAAGGTTAAGATACAGCATAGAGGTAATTTGCTGTTTATTCTGTAACTGCCGCTGAAAAGAAGTGTAGCAGTAGCTAGGGTAGTAGTTTCCATGGTTATTTGGTGGGCATCATCCAGATGCTCTTGAGTTACCTAAGATACGTTACTGTAGAACGTGCATTTCATTTTTTCAACAAATTATCACTGAACCAAGACCTATTACACATATGGAAGCAGTTTCAATTGCAATGGCATGGAAACTCCAAGTGTATTTGTTCCACTGTAATGGCTTACAGTAACAGCATGGTCATTTTGCTCTTATTTTTCCCTTTTCATTCCCTATTGTTTATTTGTATTATTTCATTTTGAAAGATGTTCAGCAGCAGTCCAGCCTCCTGTATGAAAACTCTCTTTCCATCTACCCCCCTGAGCACTGTCGAGGCCAGAAAACAGTATGACGCTCTGCCGCCACTGTACAACGCCTGTGCGCCGGGGACGCCTAAATCTACAAAACACGAGTGCTGGCGCGAGGCAGCTCCTTTGATCTGCAGCTAATCTCAGTTGCCTGCCTCCCCTCTGATCATGTCTGAATATGAATGAGTTGGGGTGATCCTGGAGGCACAAAGAGCTTTAGACGCTGCCGCTCGTCTGCCGAGCTGCACAGTGCTGTTATATAGGCCTGCTCTTATGGTGGCTAGGCCTCGCTATCACACATCTGAGCTGAGGAACCCTCATTTAGACACACATTATATTACGCTCCACTTGCTTTTCTTCACAGTGAGATGCCATCAGCTGCTTGTTGAGAGTGTGGGAGAAGTTGCATAGCCATGCTGAGTGATCTTCAATTGTCAACGGAATTGGCTGAGGTCAACAGCTGCAGGACGGACTTCTGCTGTGTAATGGTTACTATGGGAATCGGAAACAGAGATTACTGTAGGATTTTGTACTATAGCTGACATACTGTTTAGGCCCATGTCAGTCAATCAATATTATCAGTAAAATTGTAATCAAAAGAGTAAAATAATAAAATAGCAAATACTAAAATGCTAACACTTTGATCTTGTGTTGTTGATTAAACTTTTCAACCTACACAAATCTTTGTGTTATCTAGATCACTCAGATCCCACCTGGCCTGGACTACAATAATATTGTACATAGACATTAGAATTACTGTAAAACAGCTTTAGTCTATTATAGTCTGAAATACCTTTCCTCATACCGTAAGAGAGAAAGGAGCCTGTGGCAGTTTCTGTATTTATGATTTGATTAATATGGTTGCTACTTATTTTCAACAAGTGCATACTTATATCAAAACATCTGTTTTAAAAGGCTACGACTCTAGCACTGTTTACTTCAACTATAGAAAATTAGTGGAATATACATTGTTAAACCATTCAAACTGAATGACCAGATACATTGCCATTGCCTTCCAAAACAATTCATAATATTCTGATCTGGTTCCGCTATGAGCAGGACAACATTATTTGTCAATGTCTCTCTAAATCTGCGTCTTTTTTCTTAACTGCCACCACTACGGTATAAGATTTAATTAATTTAGTCACAAAACCTACTTGATTAAATTTAGGAAACGATTGTGGTCATGGTTAAAAGAAACCACTGTTGACAGTTATAGGAAATAGGAAACAAACAGCAGTATCCCATGTCAGTCACATGCAACATAATGTCATGCTAATTCCACTTTTTCTCCTAAACCTTACCTTGTCAGGTAAATGAAACTTTAGGGTAATTTATAAAACAATCAACCGTCTGTAATTCTTCTGGTGAGGGTTATATATAAATATCTAACAGTGACATGTGTGAAGTTTACATTGTGTTATAGCAGTTCTTAATTCAAATCATTTAAACTTTCACGTGTTGATCAGAGCGCTTTCTCAGACTTGGGATCTATTCCATTTCTGCATATTTAACACTAATAAGGTTTCAGACACAGCTTTTGCACCACCAGTGAGCAGGCCTTGAACAGAGACAAAACATTTTTTACATTGCCATCTCCCCTTTATGGCCACAATTAGAGAAAGGGCAGCGAGAACAATGAAATAACTGTGCCTGTGTTGGAGCAGTTCATAGGGAATTACTTTCCAACCATTCAAAAGGAGGAAAAATCATTAACAGAAAGTGAGTTTCTTTTTTTTCCCTCACATGAAGCAATCTAGTGAAGACAAAGAGAACTTTGAGCCCCTGATATACAGACAGAAAGTCTGGCAATTACACTTGCTACAGCATAGAGAAGACACAGGAAGAGGAGGAGGGGAGAAAGAAGGACCAGTGTCAGGGATTAGAATAAAAAAAAGGAAGCAAATTAAAATGAAAACAATTAAAATGTTTGTATGTGGGATAATTGTTACTGATATTATCCTCTAAATTAAAATGTCATTACGCTGTCCACCAAAATGTAAAAATGTAGGGTTAAAAAGTACTGGTTAAACTTTGTATGGGGTACACCTCCAGTTAACCCATGCAATAAACCAATCTATTCTATGCTGAGAAGGATACAGAGCTCCCCTGCAGGCAGCACATCTAATTACACAGTCTGAATGCACCTCTGTAGGCAAGATGTGCTTTTCCTATGTAGCAGGTGGCGCTCTGGTGGCACCTGTCACATATACATGTATGACATATATGACATTAAATCATTTTGATTGTAAAATCACTAAGCAGTCTTGACAGTTTCATCAAGTTAATTAATTTACAGACATTAAGCCTCAATAATCGAATAATATGTGTAGTCAACAGCTGCTCTTTAGATTTTAAATATCCAAACGTTGTTATTTGGATGTTTTCTCATGGAAAACATTTATTAATATTCATTAAATTTAAGAGGTGGCATAGTTGAATTAAACTTGATCCATATAGAAGCAAAATAAATTAATAACGTGACACATTCGCATTTAGATTCCCAATAAACAAATCAGTCATCAGTGTATCTTGTGCATGTTGACAGTGGTTTTATATATCAAGCAAAAAGATCCATGTGAATTCCTCAACAGGCACAACTGTAAACGTGAGCATATGTGTGTGTGTACTTGCCTGCATGTCCGTATCTACATGTACACATGTACATGATAGTATAACAAAGTTAGGAAGCAACAGGTCTGATCAACAGCTTGCCCAGCGGCACTGTGTCTCAGCCAGTCAGCACAGTCACAGGACCATGGGGCTTTTCCTATGATGTAACTGGAGCATCAGGCAGAACAAAGGGAGAGCTTGTTGTTCAGCTTGTGCCTCATCCATAATGCATAAAAGGTGTACAGACAGAAAACTGTTGGTTAAACACAACATATGCAAATCACCAGTCTCTCATTTGACACTGCTCAGTAAGGGGTCGTTATGTGGCCATTACTGTTTCAGAGGCATTCTGACTTTGTTATTATTGCATTTGAGTCGGGTTTTATATGTTGCTGTTCTGAAACTGAATTGTAAAGATGAGGAAATGCATGAAATGGTACAGTGAATTTCATTCTGGCCAGACATAGTTAAAAGCCAAACCACACAGAAAAACTGTGTTATTGAAAATAAAGCTCTGCATGGTTTCAGTGAAAAATGAGTCATACCATTTTGGAACACAGCAGCTAATGATAGAACTTTTTCTTTATTTAATTTCATTTGCTTTGCTTTTCTTTTTTTTCTGACTTGGAAAACAAAAAAAATAACAGCTCACCAAAGCTGTAACAGATACAATTAGTGAGGTGGCTTTAGGTTTGGGAGTTATGTGGGATCATTTGATATCCAAGTGAAAAATCTGTTAAATGTAGAGTGATTTCTTTTTTCTTATGTTTTATAAAGTGATAAAGATAAATTAAAAGGGATTTACTGCATTTAATAAGCTGTCGTTTAAGTACAAGACTTACTAATTTACAGCAATTTCCACAGAAACATAATTACCTATAACATAGGTCTGTATTACAAAATATGTTATATGTCAATATAATATTGATATGCAAAAGTAATTACCACAAGGCCCTGGTATACATTGTCTATATATATATTTGGTTCAAAAACTGTTTAAACATACTGCTTTCTTTCAGTGGTAGAATTATCATGTTAATATTGCATGCAATCTAAATTTACGAAGGGGAATGTCACCATATTAAAAAATGTGAGTGTACAATTCTTTGTTTTATTATTTTGTAATATGAAGACATATGATTTCAGTTAATTAAAAGAGATTTTCTCACCTTTGCTCCCCTAATTATACTGTGCAGTTGTACAATTTCTGCAACTATAATTACTGATGATATTGCCCTGAGTTTCATTATAAACCTTATTAAGAAGGAGCTCCAAATCATGTGTCATATAACACTTTGAATGACTTACAAAAAGACCAAGCACCGATCGGCAGGGAAATGTCTCTCATCTCTCCTACAAAGTGTAAGATGATTTCTAAAGCAGGTGTGTTTTGCCTGAGAACAGAACCCAGATGTTCAGGCGGATCAAGTCCTGTACAATATGTCATCTGTTAACATGAACAAAGAATTGATGTAAGATAGCACAGTTTGAGTGTGTTCAAGTTTTAAAAACATGCATGAAGAGTATTTCATACATTTTGCACTTAAGCACACATGACACTTAACACTTGCAGATTATACATTTATTGATTTATCAGGCTGATACTGGCCTTTATAAATATGGATATGGGCCAGATGATATCATATTGTGCTGATATGACATTTTATAAATGTATTAATTTTTATATTTGTTGCTATTTGTAACTAAATATGTGGAGCAGAATCTAATTATATATGATGGTGGAGATGCTTTTTCAGAGGATTTTCCATCCTGTCATCAATTACATTTCAGAGGACCAATGTATATATGTATTCATAATATTCCAATTGAATATCAGCACAATGTATTGAGACTTCAGTTAAAAAATGTGATATTGTGACTCATATTGATCTACCCTTAAGACACACAAAGACCTACAAACACTTGCAGAAGTAGGATCTATAGATTCCCACCTGAGCCTGTGAGTTACAATGGCCTGCAGGTCTTTCTGTACCCCCTGAGAAGAGTTAGCTCGTCACATCATGTAGCATCAATCTAGTGTCAAAATTTCAAATGTCCCTCAAATTCGTTAGGGAGTGAACACAGAAAGCAGTAAATACCAAATAAAGCTGAAAGCATCCTCAGACATATCTGACATACACCAAATACTCCATGTGTCTCATAGTGCTTCCGCAATAGCTGGCTAATTCTCAGAAGCAGTCAGGCAGAGAGCTTGACAACATCATCTACAGTGACAGGCAGATTGTGTTTTCACGTGAGCATGATCGACAACAGATTGCACTGAGCCCGGGCTGTTCCTGTTTGCCCTGGAAATGTGTTTGTGTTTATCTTTTGCTTGAGAGAGGCATTCCTTTCTTTCTCCCTCCGTTACAAAAAAACACACATTCTCATCAGGCGAGCTGTGCTGTGTGTGACACATGCTGTGAAGTGACTGCCAGGAGAGGCTTAAGAAACAATCCAAGCAAGATCAATATCAGCAAACCGCACTTATGTGTTTGACTTAACATGCAGTCGCAGTTTCCCCCTCTTCTGTTTTTATGCACGGCTGATGCCAAACCTCACGGAATTGCATTTACCCAAAAGCCTAAAGTGTGTGTGTATACACACTGTGACATATTTAAAATGACATAATTGTTTTGGCAAACTGTTGATTTTTCTCCACCAGGCTTTGATGAGACTATCAACCCACATACACGTGCACACACACACACCCTCACACGTGCACACACGTCAAAAGACAAGTTCTGGATTGTATGTACAAAGAGTAGGAGGGAGGGACAATGGCTAATGAGGTGGGCAGGGAAAGTTTCAGATATCAAGAAACTAATAATCTAGCTCTTTTTAATTAAGGGGAAATGCTTTGGCTCCAGATAACGCAAATGCCACAACTTACAATATTACAACTACAATACACTCAGCTTGTTTGAACACACTTACTGTGGTCTAACTAAAATGCATTATGTGACACACTCTTAAAGGCATCATACTATGTAACAATAATCTGACGATAATGCTTTGAGCTGTTCCTACCATATTCAGATTGGTGATCTCAAGAGCAAAATATACAGTGGGTCTTCCCTACTTTGCATTAAATGTGTGAGCATAGAATGAGGCTGTTACTATGCCTTCACTATAAGTTTATCCCTGTAGGCAAGTCAGTCTTTTATGAATATGCATAAGCCAGTGTTTGCCTCGTTTAATGATTTTTCACCATTCAAATATATTCAATCCACCTCCCCCCCATTTATTTCTTTGTGTTTTATACGGTCATTAAACAAACACACACGCACACACACGGATGTGAACATGGATCCTGCTCACAATGCGCAAGGTGCATGCAAACAATCATCATTTCACTGGCAGGTTTACTCTCTCTTCTCCCCCTCACACTTCCCAATGTTACCTCTCCTCCCAGGTGCCAACCAGAGACAACCTCAAGCATTGTGAGCACTGAAAGGACCTCTCCGATGAATCGGTGACAGACAGCATAGAAAACTACGAGACTGAGGGCACGCAAGACGGCAGACGAAGGAACATTGAACGTGGTATGTACGATCATGCAGGCACCCATACATGTCCATGCGTCGGTGACATATTCAATGCAATTGTCAGTAGCACATGCTCAGAGGACTGAAAGAAGGAAACTGTGTCTGTTAAGTGTCAAATCTATAACTTTCATACACGCTTATGTGTGATGCCATTGATATCTGCCATGTTGCATATATAAACCCACTGTGTCTAACAGACTACACCTTATTGATTAGAGGTCTGGGGGCCAGAGGAAATGCTATTAAAGATTAAAAGGTCAGGTGATGTGAAGCTGGTATCCTGAGTCATCAGACACCAGCGGCTTCAGTTACAGGCTGTAATGTCCGCCCGTCAAGCAAATTAGCCAGCTTGATTTATTTATTAACTGATTTCATGTCCCGTCATTTCCTACTAACTGACTGAGTGGCTGGCTGCGTACATGGCTTATGCTTCACAGGTGAACTTCAAAAGAAAGGAAAGATTAGGGGTGCTGCTTGGTGTCCACTTACACCTCACGCAGTCTGTAGTGACAGGCATGTGCTGCAAAGCTAAGCTCAGAAGGGAAATGCTTCGCTGTTAGTCTGCATTCAGACAAAAAAGTTTATTAAGTGGGGTTAGACTAATATTTTCACAAAAAGTGAAGTAAAGAGTGGCTGATACCTCAATGAAAGTAAGGATATGATTCAAACTCAACAAAAGAATAGCAAACTGTTTTCACCCTGACAAGGACAAACACTGTGCCTTCATTTTCTTCATAATTGTAAAAATTATGAACTCTATGTAAAACTTTGATCATTTAAAAATATTGATTAATGACTTCAAAAACCTATGTCAATCAAAACCAAAGATTATATAATATCTTTCTTTTTATTTTGATTGATTAAAACTCATGAGTGAGACCTGATGATGTAGTATAGTATAACAGGCTTCATTCAAGACAACCATTAAACATATTTAAACTGATACAGCACCCATATAATGTGAGTATAATAGAACCACAGTATTACAAGGCCTATCTGGGATACATCTTTGTACAGACAGCCATTGCGCGCCTGTCTGTGTCTTATCTGAAGTGGCAAACTTGCTGTTCTAATTGTTATCTTCACACTAATAGAGTGGATGTTTTGAAATCATTTGGTTGGATGGATAAAGGCTTGGTAATTCCCCCATGCTTACTGTCTGTGTCAGGGCTTATCTGTAGGAGATAGTTGGGTCCTGGAGAATGATTGGCGGCGTGCAGGAGGTGGAAAGTTTGTAGTGATTCGGAGAGAAGGCAGCATTCATATTGCACAGACACGGAAGAAATACGTTGAAGATTGAATGATGGTATTATTTGGGGGTTACTGAACAAGATGTATGAGTTGAACCCATTTTTAATCGTCGTCACATTGGAGGAAGTATATTATATTATTCAATGACTCTAATTTAAGTTTCCTTAAAATAAGAGATGATTCTATCAGTCTTCACAGCAAACTGTTTCCTGTTTTTTTTATGTTCCATTACATTTTCTTGAGAGGAGATATATACCTTTTTCTGTCTTTTTCCAAAGTATTCAGTGTTTCTAATACTTACTGGAGATATTCTGTGTATCCTGTCTATGTTTTTTGGGGGGTACATCGGACTAAAGATTTTTGCATACTTGCTATTTGACTTGACATGCATGAAACAACAGGCAAAAGCTGAGGCTGGCAACAAAAACATCTACTTTGGCGGCACGGATTTAGCTGTCTAAAGTCAGCTGCAGCTTAATGTGCTCTCCGTTGGTTCATTAGTTAAAGCACACATTCCCCATCTTCTTCCTCTAGTGGTCCTCTCTGAGCAGTTAATTGTGCGTCCACTCTTACGGGGTTGGCGCGATAATAAAGCATTAAGAGCCGTGCCTCTTTCATTAAAGTAGAGTTGGGAAATGTGAGCCCGCCCCCTTTCGGGAGTCAAGAAAAAAAAAAGAGAAAGAAAAAAAAAATCGATTAGGCTATTTTTCCTCGCACTGGGAGAGGAGAGGGTTTGGGGAAAGACTCGGTCAGGATTGTGGGAAGGAACAGAAACAGCCTCTCAACATCACCATCAAAGCCCCAGACGTCCAGCCGTATACCAGCACCACCTCCACCATCGCCGCTCCACCGGGTCCCTCTCCGCTCACCGGCACCTCGCAGAGAGACCAGGCGAAGCGTCCTCGCCGCCTCCTGCGCAGACACTGTCCGACCAGAGAGAGAGAGAGAGAGGGGGAGAGAGAGAGAGAGAGAGAGAGAGAGAGAGAGAGAGAGAGTAGTTTCCTCTGACATTATAGAGACTCCTACCACGTACAGTAGGTTACTTTTTTCCTCCCGGCGACGTCCTCTGCTAAGTTGCGCTCCTGGATTTTAAGTGCGTCTTGGCGAAGTCCGTCCCCATCAAGCAGCGGCTTCAACCTTCCTGTCAATCGGCCGGACCAAACAACCGGCGGACCGCTTGTTGTATCTTTCACTTCACCCGGACACGATTTCATGCGAAATAAAGTAAGTACCGCGCTCGCACCACTTGCCCCACACTCGCAAACCTCCACAAGACTCGTTGCATCATATGATCTTTATTTTTAATCTTCCAGAGGGAAACTTGAGGGTCTATTTTGATGCGCGCTGCCTCCTCAACAAAGTAACTGCGTCTATTGATTTGTTGTGACCCTGATCGACTTATGCCGGTGACAACTATGTCATATAATTACAAGCTGGCATCAAATAGCTGTTTATTGTCTATTAAGAGGTCACGGTCTGTCTCTTGTATTAGGTAGTGTGTTACAGTTTGTAGCTTTTGTAGCTGTCTCATGTCCACATGCAGGCGCACAGCCCCAAAGCCACAGCTACTGAATAGGCTGCCCTTCTTAATAATAACACAATACACCATGTTCTACTATTCTGCGCTATGCCATGGCACATGCAAAGTTACACTACTAGTTTCAAATCTAGTGTTTAATCCACCTGGTGTGTACAATTTTACCAAATAATATATGAAACTTAAAAAAACACGCAGTTAAAAAGTTTTTTAATTTCAGATAATTTGCCTTGTTAAAGCAACGTAATGTAGGGGAACTCACTACACATAAGATGGCCTTACTTTGTGAATATATAATTCTTTACCAGTTGTTTAAACATACTAAACTGAGGTGCACTGATGTTCACAATTACCCTGTTTTAGTACATTGTTTAATCATAGGCAACATAGGCAACTCTCATAAATATATTAGAAAAGACTGAATGATGTAAACATAAATCATTTCCAAACTACAAGACAGGACACCGTTTTTCAGACTTGTTTAAACGTTAATTCATTCAGACCATAGACTGATATTTAGTGGTGTGTTAGAGGAGGCTTGGCGTGTTCTGACTGAACTATAATTTCATCTCTGTGACTTTGTGATTGAGATTGTTGAGACTTATCTCTCTACAGGGAAAATTATATACTTATTAGGTGAGTTTAGTTCAGTCTCATGTGGCTCTACTGAACCTGTTGCAGTGAGAGGATTAATAATGACACCATAATTAACCTGTAGCAACTTTCACAAGTTGCAGCTTTATGAATAAAATTTGATTTATTTGCTTTGTACATTCAGTGTGGTTACAAGGCCCACTGATGAAATGTGCAGATGAACTAAGGATGGTTATAAAATGTAAAATTACTACAGAACACTTTATTTTAATTTTGACAGATTGTGCAACTGACTGGGCTCTGTGCATTTGGGCAAACCCATGGTCATTAATATAAGCATGAAAGTAAATCCTTTTACCCAAATACTTATGATTTTTTATAAAGTTAAACAGCAATTTTATCACTGAAATAAATACAGTCCATTTTAAAAGTTAAAAAAATGCAATTAATGTAGCGATAGCTGCACTTTCAGAAAATTTATAAAACTAATAATATTCACAGCCCATTTTTGACATTTATAAGAGAAATTCAATTTGAATTACAGTTTACTAGATATATACATTTTCTAGGCACTCAAGTACAGTTTTTTTTAAGTGAGAGAGTGTTGCAGTCTACTACAGCATATCAACCCAATTTGCGACTCTGTGAAAAGCGTATTGCATACACTCAGTCATTTACTGCTTGATTGAATTTCACAGTTTGAAAAAAAACAAAACAATACAGCCTATTAAAAGTAAATGCAACACTTGAGATAAATGTATACATTTTAAGAGGAAGTACTGTCCTGTGCATTGTCCCATTACTTTTTTTATAATCCTTTATGATGTTTTATATGAGTTGTTTACTCATCAACAAATATATAAAAGTGTATTAGTCTATAAAAAGATTTTACACATGGTCTTTCCCTCTTCTGCCCATCGTCAATGAAGTTGTTCTGTGTGGCCTGTCTGGCCTGTTGCTCTCTCGGGATTTAGCGTTAGGTTAATCCGCTCAGAGGAAGGTGAGCGCTTGCATGTGGACCTGCGATTACACACAGAGGACTCTGTCAGCCAAGCTCTGTAATCTCAGAGACCGAGACCCTGTACAAACACACACACACACACACACACACACACACACACACACACACACGTACACATGCACGCACATATACAGTCGCACGCAAACACACACAAATGAATAGACAAAGACAAGTCTGCCTCAATTCTCTCTCTTTCTGTCTTTCTGTTACACACACACACACACACACACACACACACACACATGCTCACACCGACACCCACACTATCTGCCCTGCGCTGCTTTTGTTTCTCTTATTCTCTTAAGACCTCTCCCTCTTGACAAATCATTTGGGATTTTGGCCGCTGATTCACAAAACCAACAGTGACAACACACTCTTACCCTTCTCACAGAGAGGGATTAGAAGGTCACGTGTCCCTGTGATTGGCCAGGCCATTGAGCCGATTGTCAGGGCACTTTGCTATACACTGGGGGCTCAGTAAAGCTTTAGTTAAGTGAAGGGAAGGGACACATTGTGCGCCATGGTCAAGGCTTTGCCATGTGTTTTAAAAGTGCTCAGACACAATCAGCATAGGATGGACTATTGCTAATATCTTTAAACCTAAATGTCTAATTCCTTTCAATGTGTGAAAAAATCTGTGCTATCAAGCATGCATCTTAAAAAAAGAGTAAATGATACCACTGTACTGTCTCAGAGCTTAGACATTTAATACTGTACAGAAGGCACATTTCAAGATTCCCTCCTTATGGAAAACCAGATCTATGAAAACATTACTCTTAAAGGAAACATCAGAAGCATTTATTTTTAAGCAAATAATTTAATAGCCCCATTTTGCTGTGCTTTAAAGTTTTTTTTTCACTAATGGTTTCAAATATTTTGGAAGGGGTTTGCAGAGTTTGCTCAGTTAAACATCAGTAAAACACTCATTTGCAGATTGCAGTTTGGCAAGATCTGCAGGTAGATATTGAAGTACTGTAATTGGACTTTGTGCCCTTTGGCTCAAATGAGAAGGTAATATAAGAGTGAATTGTAGAGACTCATATTTACCTCATATCTAAGGAGCATATAATATCTTAAACTGTCAAGAGACATCCCTGTGTATCCTGTAAATAATGCAGTATATTTTGGTTTATGTACTTACAAATAAATGCAACAGAGAACATCTAAAATCCAAATGTGATAGAATAAAGAAAAGCTCTCTCTTTAGTAAATTTATCTGACACAAATAGTGTGGAAATGTTAAACCATTTGCTTAGAATAACTTTTTTTCTTGTCAGTGCATAAGCAGATGAAAACACTTAAGTTTTATAATAACTCAAGGGCTTGTTGTATTCTTGTTTATTGCACAAGGCAGGTGTTCCCTCTTTTGCTACATGGGAGGAAAAGTCTCTTTTTTTTTGTTTTCATACATTTTTATAGTACTAATGAAAAGCGCAGGGCTCAACCTCACCATGTGTTTATTTACTCATTTTGAACAGATCTCCTTTTCATTGTCCTAACTGTTGTGCATGCCAGAAATGTTTACCCAAATGTTCCTTTGCCTTAGGAGCACTGTCTGTATATCTTCGTAAGAGATGCAATTACTCATAAAACTTAAAAGTTAATAATCTAAAGTAAATAACACAGTCCTTGAATGGTTTATTGTGGATTTAATGCATATATTTGAATATGTCCTGGTTTTTGCATAATGATGCAAAGTCTTCTTCTGTCTCTATCTAGTAATTAGCGGTGACGTTCAGCAACTTTCTCTGTATGCTGTAAGTGGATGGGGGTGTATGGGGTTTGTTCACTGGGGTGTTAAAGATCACAGAGGAATATATCAGCCTTTGATGTTTAATTGTATTGTAAAACACACTTTAGAATATTTCTGCATAAAGTAGACTTCTGGCTGTGCTGTGCTTTGTGTTTGCTGTTTCTTTGTGTGTTTGTCTGTCAGTATGTGCTGTGTGTCTGGGAGGTGTGTGTGTGTGTGTGTGTGTGTGTTTGCGCGTGTGCATGCGTACGTTCAAGTTTGTGTCTTGTCTCCGTCTGTTTGCGTGTCGGCATGTTTGTGCTTTTGTGTTTTTTTTTGTTTGAGTTTTGTGAGGTTGTTGCTGGTGTACATTCAAATGAAAATGCGTGTATTTCTTTTTCTCCTTTATTCTCACACTGAAGAGGGTAGGATTTGATGTCTGGGATGATGGAGCAGTCTGGAAAACAGTGTCAGTGTGAGTGCTGAAAAGGCAAACTGAGAAGACAGATGCACAGAAACAGAGAAAGACTTACGCAGAGAAAACGTAGATAGAAATGTATTTGAGCTGAGGTGACTTAAGAGCAGGGTGACAGAATATTTAGCCTCTGATCAGGTATTCTTCATTAAAGAGTGATGCTTTCGTGATGTCATTCTCAGCACAATGATCTAGATGAACAGGATGTCCTGTCTTCTTCTTCCTGTTTCCTGTTTCCTGGCCGGCCTGTAGGTCATTATAGCAGCAGCTGCCTGCTGGGTGGTCCGTGCTCAGCAGTGCTGACCACACAATCATATCGTCAGCTGCGGCCCACCTAAAGAGACACCCAAAACACCTCACCATACTTGAGGCTTGCTCCCTGAAATATTTGGACAGGGAGAGAGTCTGGGGAGGCGAGGAGGTTGGAGGAGTGCAGGGAGCAGAGGACTTTGAATGATAAGACAAAGAGAAACATTTAGAGTAGAACATAGGTAGGATTTCATTGTCTAAACATTGGATGGCTCAGATCAGGCTGAATGCCTCAGCATCAAAACGTAAATGTTAAATTGAGAGTTAAATGAGAGTAAAGACGTTCAAAAATTAGTTCATTACTTTCCTACCAGACACTTACTTTAGTTGCCTTCCTGTGAGAATTTTAAATTTTTATTCAGCGTCAGTGTAACAGACAAGATCCAGGCTGCCTACTCTGCAATTCTACATACAGTGTATATCTGTAATACCTACTCTGTTGATAAATCCATGTTTGTGCGGTAAATCCAGAATTAACTGGGCATCTTGTTGAGTGAGTTTTAGGGGTTAGTTTGAGGGTGAAGTGTTTGCTGTCCATGTGCATAAATCTGGTGACAGAAGCCACGTTCTGTCATAAAACACAGTACCTGACCTGTGAATGGTGAGGGGCAACTTTTTACCCCTTAATATATTTTCAGAGAGAACCCCACCCCCCTTCTTCATCATCACCCTTTAGTGTGGCACACATTTGGACTACAGCCAATGCCCAAAAAAATAAAAAAATAAAAGAGGTGAGGAGAAGGGGAGAGAAAAAAAAGTAGAAATGTTTTCCAGTAGCTGTAATTTATCTTTGTCACGACTGCAACATAGCCGAGTCATTCTGCAACATAGTCCGGTGAGACGCACAGAGGTAGCTCTGTGCCTTGGCCTCACACAAGCTCACATCCATCTGAAACCCCTGCTCACTCGGCTGCCACAATCTGCGCTGCTGCTGCCGCCACTGCTCCCCATCGACGCTGCTGCTGAGCTTCACAGTGATTTCGTGTATTTTTAGCAGATCTTGTGTTCACACTGGATTCAGGGGAATAAGTTCTCGAATTTTACCCAGTCAGGCTTTTGTGTGATGTTGCTCTTGTAATGAAACAGTGTCACACTAAATTGTCAATAATAGGCAGCACGATTGATAAGTCTATCCCTTTTTTTCTGTTCTAAGGAAGAATATTACGGTCTTAAATACGATGCTTATTTTTCACCATGGATTCTCAGATATCTGGGCAAAGTCTGTAACATCAGGAGGTTAGCTGTTCAACTCAGAGGAGACCGTGCTGTTGAAAATGCAGTTAATGCCGTCAAAGTCGAGAAGAGGAACAGCTATATGAGAATCCATGCTCAGTGTTCTCCCTCTTCCGCAGAGCACACGGCTTAACCAGGCAGTGTCCTGCCAAAGTCCACACCAGTGTTCCTTTCCACTGTCATCTGTGCCATTCCCACACCAAAGGCCAGCCTGTGAAAGAATGCACAGCACAGGACTGTTTTGAACACTTACATTACTCAACTGACCAAAAAAAGTCTGGACAAAGAAATGTAGAATAAGAAGAGGAATGCCGCTGCTACATAAAACAAGAAAACCATTATGTTCAAACTTTTAAGCTAAAATGTATCTGAAAGCAAACTTAATAACACATACAGCAATATGAAGAGCCCTGAGGGGTGCAGAAGGGTGAAGCAACACCCCCTGTACACACCCCATTTCTCTGTCTCTGTCAATTTTTCATTCTTTCTTTTTTTTTTTTTTACTTTTTTTTCGTCCCAGCTCCTTCTGCCCCGTGATGTATGGCTTTTTCCTACAGTGGCTCTTCCAAAGTGCAGCTCGTGATGTCATTAATTTTATTCATACTTTATGGATGCTCTGTCTGGAAAAAAAACGAGAGAAAAGGGAGAGGGACGATGTGAGGAGAGAGGGATGAAGATAGAGAGAAAGAGAGAGAGAGGAGAAGAGATGGTGTTGCGGAAGGAGATTTTCAGTGCAGTTGCATGTATAATGAATGAGGGGGCACTTTGTTTGAAACTCCAGCCCGGCGCTTCACTTCAAGGTTTGCTGGGCAGAGTGGGGCCTTGTGATCTCACACCAGCCACTCTCTTTATCCTGCCAATAGATGCTTTCACCTGGCACTGTGGTTCGACCCAGTGGAAAAACAAATAACCTTGTGTGTGTATAAGAGAAACAGAGAGAGAGAGAGAGAGAGAGAGAGAGAGAGAGACAGAGCACTGACAATGGAACAAGGGGTTGGGTGGAAAGGGTGAGGAGTGGGTGAGAGAGGAAAGAGATATTGACTTTTGTCTGCTGTGGATGTGTGTGTGTGTGCGTGTGTTTGTGTGCGCACACGTTTGAGCATGCTCAGTAAGAGGACAGAGATGGTTTCATTGTCTAGTAAGGAGTTTTTCACTTTGTTAGTGTTCATTTTTGTATGCGTGGAAGGAAATTTTCTTCTGCTCCCGGTGTGTGTGTGTGTGTGTGTGTGTGTGTTTGTGTATGAGCATTAAAGTGGGTGGGGGCAGGAGTGAGCCGCCTGTATTATTTGGCATAAAAATGGCCTCTGTCTTATTTTTGGCCCTGAGCTGGACTCGTGGTTTTATAAATAGCTAAGGAAATGCGGGGGATACCTGTCGTGGCTCCAGCCTCCCTCCAACATAGCCCTAGTGCCTCCACGTCACATCCCTACACAGCCGGCCCACTGTGGGCTACAACAGAGCAGGTCCCTCGGGGGCCGAGCAAACAGGATGGGACTCGAATTGAGGGTGTGAGAAAGTCTCTTGAGTAAAACACAAAAAGGGCTTGTAGTCCACCATGAGCACCCTAGCACGCTGTCAGATCTCATAAAGTACTGATTAAAACACTGAGCACAGTATAAGGCTTTAAGACGAATGTCAAGATGGCAACAAAATAGAATGTCTTCAAAATGAGATCTGTGTTTTTTAGACACTTAGTCTCTGAGTGTAAGGTCATAGGGTGATTTTCTCTCCTCCTTGCCATCTGTATGCCGAGGTGTCTTGTTAATTTCATTTCTGCGTCTCAGGCATATGCCATGTGAACAGCACTGAGAGTGTTAACTTTCTCTCTTTGCCTCACTGCTGTAAACTGTTTCACTCACATTCTGCTCTCACTTTGTTACGGGATGATCTGGCTCCGCATTTTTGAGGGTAATGAGAGTTTTGGAAAAAGAATGTGTGAACAAACTATTGCTTTACTGATAATGATGTTAGGTTTGAGAGTAGAATTGACTTATTATAGCCTGTTTATACTTTACAATCTAACAGTTTCTGAAAGGGTTCGGATTATCCAGGGTCAAATTAATTTTTAATGTCTCAATTATGTGGGTGGATAACAGTCTTGTTGGTTTTTCCCAATTGTTCTTTACTCGGCATGATATTCCTTCATCGAACCATCAAATTATTTGGTCTTAAATCCACATTGAATCAACCCTAAGACGCTCTTTTATCTATCTATCTGTCATCCAGTGGTTGAGTCTGTCTAGTAGAAAAACAGTACAGTAATAAGCCTGTAATTCTATTAAACATGAGCGGCATCCCTGCTGCTTTCTAGCCCGAGATATTGTTCACCCCCTAAATGAGTGGCACTCTACATCTTGGCCCCATATCCCATAATCATATTGGGAGTGGGACAGAAAGAGAGAAGTAGAATGAGAGATAGCAAGAGGGAGAAATCTTTGAAAAGCTTTACTGCCCTTGATGGACTGTCTCTTTACACGGTGAAAGAGAAATCATTCCTTTTTATTTCTCGAATGTACTTTTTCCCCCCCTTTCTCTGTGAAGGGAATTGTGCAGCCTGTTAATGTGCTTTTGACAGCTTAATTTGATAAGCGGGCTACTTGAAGCCATGGATTGTTCTCATAGAAAGAACACGCTTTTTTTCCCTCCCATGTTCTTCAAAATGCTGCCGCACAGTCTGTCGATGACCCAGTTCTAAGAGATGGTCGAAAACAAGGAAGAGCAGCGCAAAATCCACAGGGAATAGGAAGGAGAGAAGGCAAGAGAGTAGCGGGCGAGGGAAGGAGAAAAGATAAAGTGAGAAACGGATACTAGAAGTAAGAAAAGGCACTTGTGGGAAGTTAACTCAGATGCTTTTCTTTCTTCTCTCTCCCTCTCACCTCCTCTTCATTCTTCCTCCTCCTGCACTAAGCAGCCTACCTTCTTGGGCTCCTCTTCCCTGTAGCTTAATCGGAAGAGAAGCGCTGGGAAAGATAACGGGGATTAGCTTCCACTGCTCGCCAGCTCCCCTTGGTTAAGTACACGTGTAATGAGTTGTTTATTTGGGATAATGCACAGCAGGCACAGCAGAAGCCCAGAGCTGCCCTCACCTCCCTCCTCCTCTGCTTACATAGACAGACACACACACGCAACAGAAATGCAGTATGTACGTTAAGTAAATGTATAACACATGCAGTTACGCAGCAATGTACATGCAGAATAATATGCGGTGTGAACACTGACGTGCGCAGGTATGTGCAAATACATACATTCACACACTCAACGTTCCTACAAACACACCCACCCATACAAATTCCCACACACAGCTGTGATGCAGGTCAGGGAGTGTGGAGTAGGAGGGGTGGGTTTAATGTGTGTGTGTATATGTGTGTGTGTGTGTGTGTGTGTGGAT
>JAVQJD010087271.1:0-10905 GCA_036023655.1 Nannoperca australis
ACAGTTGCAGTGCTCAATAGAAGTTATTGAAGAATAAAAATAATAATAATAATAATAAACAGTAGAATATTAACAAAGATACAAATGTCATTTCAGGTTATCATGTCTTACTTTACAAAGCATCGCTGATAAAACTACAGGACTGAAACGATGAATTAAAATATAGAAGTGTTGCTACTTTTCATTGAACTCACTCGGGTGTAATCGAAGCGTTGTAATGTAAGTCATCTCTAGATTTGAGAAAGTATCGTAGCTCAAATCTTGTCGAATGAACGCGCGCTCCCGCGGACAGGGGATAGGGAATCTGGCAGGGGTATGGAACTTGGCACGACACCTGTCCTCTTTCGAGGATATTCGGTTATTTTTCAGTAGAATTTTTGAGAAGATTTTGAAAGCAGAGGCCCCTTCAAACTCAACGAAATTGAGTTTTCAGCATTTCTATCACATTTACCCTCTTTTGACGAGGTTCGCTGAAAATTCCAATATATTAAAGAAAAACTCATTTTAAATATACACACGATTCACTTTATCACAGTATTTTTGAAAATGCCAAGATACATTCTCCTTCAGCATAAAAAAATGTCGTTTCTTTACGTTTGATGTCTCATGCTAGATTTTCTTGTAAAGAACTCCAATGAATTCCGACTGCTGCTGCTATGTTGCGTAACCGCTGGGATTTTCATCAAATCTATTAAGAGAACCTTGAATGTGAGACTTGTACGTCATTTCGACAGAGGTGTAAGTAGGCTTCTTCATCTTACCGTGATTGTGGACTAGACGCGCAACAAAAACCCCACCTGCGTCAGGTTAGCCTACCTTGTAAATAAAGTCAAAAAAGTGAATGAAGTGATCACTGCTGCAGGGTTCTGAGTGATGCTTTGGGACTCTTCCAGCCGAACAGTTTATTCATTCTCAGCAGGTAGGATTAAGTCCTCTTTTTCTGTTTCCTGCCCTGCAGGTGGCCTTCCTCCACCCACACACCTGACGTACCAGTGGCTTGACGCCTTTACTGTGAACGTGTCCTGGAAGAAGCCCGGCGGTCAATACGATTTCCGTTGGATAAAGGATGGAGCATCTAATGTAGGAAAACATGATTAAATTGTGTGTCTGGGGGATTTGTGAGGGCTCCTGGGGTCCTCCACTCCACTAAAAGCTTGTTGTAGCCCATTAACTACAGATCACATGCACTTTATCTTACATTACTTCCATCCAGTAAACACATTTTTATTTTGGTCTTAATTCGTTATGTAATTCATCCATGCACAAGAAGGAACTTGATAAATCTTCAAATTGTTCCTTTTTAGGAATCTGTTTGCAACCGTGCATTTACAAGCAACAGACCTGCTGATTAGATTGCCAGGCTGAATAACTTCTCTTCCTTTATGAGAACAAAATGCACCCTTTATTTCTAAATACAAGAATTAGGCTTCCTGCCCTTGTGTAAAAACATTTGTTCTGAAGTTGCATGCACGAGTGATTTAAGAGAATCAGTGGCATTCACCAATTTACTCTTTCTAGGGATTCTCTCTCAGGAACGAGTTTAACCTGTGAGTGGTCCAGACCCGCCATGTGAGCCCTGTACAGACTGTTTTCTGTGGGAAGCACTCATTGCTGTCAGCTGACTGAGCTATTTTGAATTCTATTTTTATTGGCATATATATATATATAGAACATATTGTTAGGGATATTCTCTCACTCACAGCTGACCTAGGGTCTGTATCATCCTCTTTAATAACAACTGATAATGTGACATCACCTACTGAAGGCTGTAATAATCTCTAATCTCATATCTTTGTTCAGATTTGATGTCCGGAGGACAAATTCTATGCAAAAAAGATATAAAAGGATATAAATTGTCGTGCATTAAATAGGTCACTCAGTGAAACACTGAGCGACCTATTTAAACCTATTAAACCTATTTAAAAAGGAGAAGTTTTTCTTAAAGATGCATTACCAGACTTTTGTATTTAGGAATAACTAATGATTAATCTGCAGATGAATTTCACAATTAATCGATTAATATTTTAGTCTATAAAATGGTGAAATATGCTCATCACATTTTCCCAGAGCTCACGTCTTCAGATTGTTTCTTTAGTCCAACCAGCAGTCTAAAACCAAAAGACTTCATTTAATGTCATAAAAGACAAAGAAAAGCAGGAAATACAAGAAGCTGGAACCAGCAAATGTTTCACATCTTTGCCTGAAAAGTGACTGAAACAATTAAATGATTATCAAGATAGTTGGCGATTCATTTTTTTGATGAATTAATGGTCTAATAGCTGCAGCGCTACTATAATGTACCTGTTTATTCACTGAAAGTAAACATGAAGTCTCCTCTGTAACATGTCTAAAGTCTCCATTTGTAGGATTTGAACGTTTCTTTTTTGAACGACTCCAGCAAGAGGTGGTTGGAGGCAAAGTGTTTTTAATACGTGTTAGAGTAATCCTCATTAAGGCCCGTGTTGTTTTTCTTTCAGCATGAGGCGTGCACCACGTGGAGTAATTTCACAGACACTCTGCTAACAGAAGAGATGAGTTTTAATCACTGGACGTACAACATAATGACTGTCAGTCATTTCTGTGACGATTCGAATAAGAGCGCACACGCGTCCATCTCCATCTTTACTCATAAGCCCAGAGGTAAGAAGCAGGAAGCTGAAGGGACTTTGAAGGGAAACAAGTATGTTTAGGTTTAAAAATACCTGAGTTTGCCTTTAATGCAGAACTAATGTTTTGTATTTATGCATCTCTTATAATGCTTTAAAGTCATGTATGTGCCACTTTTGTTTTTCTACTGTACAGCTGAAATGGTGAAAGACTTCAAATGTTTCACCTACCCCGAAGAAAGAAACTGTTCCTGGATCCCAGTAAATCCGTCTCTTAACCTGACGCTCTCCTACAGGTGAGAATTAAAGCAACAGTCAGAAGAAAGGAGACACATTGTGTCTCAGAGTATGTGCAGTAATGAAATAATGAAACTCCACGGCAGAGGCAAAAATCTGAAACAGGGACAAATCCAAAGGTCAGGCAACAAGGCAGAAGTACACGCAGTGATGAGGCAGAGTCCTTGGTCGTAGAAAAGCAGAAACAAGGTCACAATCCAAGGCAGGGCTTGAGCGTGAGCTGAGGAGCAGGGGAGACTAATCAGGGACAGGAAGACAAGACAGATTAAACAGCAAGCTTATCAACATTTAACTTGCCCTGTAATGGGTTTCATGTAATCAACGTTAGTGAAATGGTGCAGCAGCTGTTTGTTTTGTTATAAGTCAAGGGATGGTAAATGTCTGGCTTCAGTATCAGAACAACCCAGGGCCAAAAATACATTTTGGCAAAAGTTCCTCCTTTAATACATGTTTTGGTCCACAGTGTACACCCCACGTGGTTTAGAACAGCTTCTACAGTTCCTCTTGAGAGAGTCACTAATAACAAGTGTTGTTGTGTTGTTTTCCTTTACATGGAATCCTTGAATAAAGCTGCAGCCTTCCTTACTCAGCACTTCTCTCATCACATCCCCGTTTTGTTATTACAGACTTTGTGGACGCTCTCCGGAACATATTAAAGGTTTAAAAGTGTGTGAGCGGCCGTACAGCAGTGGGACGAGGAATGGTTGTTTCTTGAAAGCTGCTGTCCAGGATGAGATCTGCATATTTGTGGACAGTGAAGCTGGCATGAGCACCTTCAAGCCTGTACTTGGTGGGTGTTACCTCTGAGTTTAATACTTTTGTCATTACAAATAAATACAAAACTTTTGCTGTTAAAAGACTTTTATGACCAGTGATTGAAAGTTCTTTTAAGTCCTTTGCTGCCAAGAACAAGTAAATAAATGACGACTTTTTTTCATTTTTCATTCTCCTCAGTGGTACCTTCCCCACAGCTGAGCATCACAGAAGAGGAAGATAGCCTCAAACTGAACTGGACACCTCCACAGGTCGGAGAACGTTGTGTTTGGAACTACAAGGTCAAGTACAAGAGATGCAATGAGCCCAACGTAAGTTTCAGTTCAACTGTTCTCACTCCTTTGTGTGATGAAGTTTTACATCAAATGTTCTCGCAGTTAATCATTGAGTCTAGAAGTTGCAAATACCACAAATGGAAACACACGTTAGTATTTCAGCAGTACAAACGTGCTGTATTTCCACCAATGTCTCTGCTTACATCCAAGCATTTAAAAACAAAACCTGTTTACTTTTTCTTTTAGGAAATCACTGCAAATGTAGTCGGTGAAAATGAGCATACAGCGCTGGTGGCCTACGATAAAAGCTGCCATTACGAGTTCCAGTCCAGAGTCGAGACTAATACCAAATATTGCGGTGACATTTTCAGTGACTTTGGTGAAGTTGTAACTTATGGTAAGTGTCAAGCCAATTTCACTCACATGGATTTTTCAGAGCGTGTTTATGTATATATAAGTACATAATTATATAAGTACAAACCATTTAAACAAATTATCACTAAATGACACAATGAGATGGATATTTGATTCCCTTCAGTGGTGTACTGGTATATATATGCCCAGTACACCAGTACATATATATTTTTCAAAAAGGTCCTGCATTTCTCCTTAATGGCTTGTAGGAACAGATATCAATTCATACAGGATTTCAATCTCACTTGAGTGTTCAAATTTCTCCTGTCAGAATATTTAATAAAAAAGATCCTGATAAAGAAAAAGAAGCTAATAGTAATGTTCTTGATGTTTGAACTCATCACATAGTCAGTACTGGTTGCCGTCAGTTTCTGCTTTTCGTATTTGATTAGAGTCGTGTTTAGAGCTCATCATCAGCCACGTATAAAAGGACGAGATGTAAAGCTGCACTGCTTGCCACACGACAGCCATGTGATTGAAATTCATGGAATTTTCTCAGGAGCTAAACTCTGTCCACATGTGTACTATGTGTACAACTTGAAAGTTTTGGAGCCCTCTGTTGGTAATATCAACAATTAATACACTATAACAGACAGTAATGAACAATGCTAATACATGGGATTTATTTTTGCAGAGCTGATGTTATCATCAGCCAATCAGGTCTTTCAGTCATTGATTTTAATATAATATTTACATGGACACTGGGAAAGAGGAAAAAATGATGTAAAATTATTAACTGATGCTTTTTATGAGAACCAAACTCCCACGGTGACTTAGATTGCAAGTATTGCAGTGAGACATCGAGGTTTCTTCACTTCCTTGTATGCTGCAACGACTTCCTATCAATTATGACATTGAAATTGTCTTAGAAGCTGAAGACGGTTGTTCCTGTGTTTACGTAGGTACTAATGAGCCTCAGGACGGGACACTGACTGTGGTTGCCATTGTCATCCCTATGATTCTGTCTGCCTGCGTCATTCTGTCCTGCTACTGCTTCAGGAGGTATGTTTTGGAAAGGGAACAGATTAAGAACTAAGTCAAAGGTTTCCACCTACCTGCCATGAAGTGTTTGTACACAGAACAAGGTACATTTCTGGGTGACTAATTGCTGTACATCACATTTTGAAATCTATTTCAAGATTGGGTGTTGTAAAGACTACCTTTGTAAAACAGTATTTGAGATCTGCAACAACGGAAACATGTCACTGAGATGATTGCAACAGCTGAACTTAACACCACCAACTTAATGTCTCTCTAGAACTAAAGACCAGACTGTCAGGATTTTTTCATCGTGCACAAACGCCCTTTAACCTGCAGAAAACCTAGTCAATAGGAAGTACGAAGTTGCCCTTACTTTTAACTGCCTGACTTTATGTTGGAGCGCTGCCACTGGAATGCTTCAGTGGTTAAATCAGCGGCGGAGTGAGTGTGTGTGGGCGGTAAGAGGTTTGAAACCTGCCCCACCTTCAGGGACAGGTATCTAGGTACTACAGTAGAGCTATGATCAATGGAAAAGCATCATAGGAAAGGAATGTTCACTGCGCACCAAGTCCTTTAGGGGGTTTTTCTTTTGTTTTTTTTACGTACAAGTTCAATAAATGGTTGAAAGGTCTAAAACGTTAGTTTACTCCTTCTCCCTCATGGAAAATATACAAATATAATTTCCAAAGTATTATTTAAGGTGAGCACAGACAAACGTTCCCCAGCTTTGTAGTGTCAAACTCTCCATAGTGAACGCCCAGCATCCAAGTGAAGTAACAATAAGCACTTTACATTTTTGAGTGGATGGGAACTTTAACCCTTGTGCTACCCTGTGGAGAAGACACTGGGTCAAGACAATGGGCCACTGGGTCAATATGACCCGGCAAGGTAGCACAAGGGTTAAAATGAGTGTCAGTGCAGAAGTCCGATTCCAAGTGTGACATGTTCAAGAGTCCCAGTCAGAACTGCTGTCCATCAGATCTTTTTAAAAAGTCAAACATTACAGGAGTAATATGCGCCACGATGTGTGAGAAACAAACATCTGCCTGTTGACGTGTTCTGAATATATGTTGGTGGAAACAACACGTGCTGGTTGTTGCTTTCTGTCATTGACATGCTTGGTGTGTCTGTTTGTAGGCACATTGCCATTATTTGCCCCGTCATACCGGATCCTTCAGCGATATTCAAGGAAATGATGATGAACAAAGAACTTAAGGTATATTTTAGAAAAATATAAAAATGTATATGCTTCATTCACCCGCTCCCTCTGTCTCCACAAACACTCATTACACTGTTCTGCTTTTCAGAGCACAACAGGGAGCCTGTACACGCCGGTGCCAGAACCCATTGACTCCTGCAAAATTTCCCTTGTAAGCGAAAACGCTGTCCCCCAGCAAACCTCCTGACATGAACGTGGCGCAGCAGTGCAGCGGGACGTCCACTCTGGACAAATTCATCATGGACATTTACAGAGTTAACTTAAAAAGCTTTATTTCACTGACCTCTTCTAGTTGAAAGTTTCATGTCTGTTGCACGTCTGACAGCTGTGGTCAGGAGTGAGCTCGTTTGTGCCTTTACTGTACTGACCTGAGTACGATTCTGTTTCACTGCAGCCAGGTGAGGACTTCAACCATCAGAGGTCAGCAAAAACAAGATTTTCACCTATTAAGGTACTCTCTGGTAGTGCAGATGTTCACTGCTGAGGCCGGTCACAAATAAGATAAGAAAATGCACTGGATCCTTGGAGCTACCTTAAAAAAGCTGCCCAGCTTTGAACCTGGATATCTAAACAGGACATGGTTTGTCCTGCCTGCACTGTGCTGATATCCAACTTTTGAGCACTGAGGAGGAAGCTGAGGACCGAAAGTGGGCCAGTGGAAGGTGGATTTACTGGGCCTCCACCCGTCATAGGAGAGGGGAGGATCTATCTGCTGTACATATCTAAGAGATCACAAGGGCATTAAAATTGGAAGAAGGGAAAGGGGAAAAAAGAGGCGTATGTCTAGTCACACATGGAGTCTTGTTTGTAGGAATGAGAATCAAATGCCAGGATGACTGCAGCTAGACAATGGGAAGGAAGCAATAACCTAAGTGCCAGGGAAGCACATTCTTCTTCTTATCCCTGAAAGGGATCCCAAGACTGCACAGGAAGCACCATGCATGTATTAGCCCCCAAATAGGGAAAACAGCTTGTTTTGTCAAGTTGGAATGGTTACAAACACTGTCTTATAAGGAAGTTATGGCACATAACACTAAGGCCATTGCTCTTAATGTGTGAGTGCTGGGAATCATTTCACCCTGTCCCAAAAAAAAAGAGGCATGGCTATGGAGACATTTTGAATATCTAGCTTGGAATAAAACTTTGCTTCTTCACTTTCACTTTATTCCCTCTGTTAACTCATTATTAGTGCATGTCAAAAGGAATTACACTTGAGTCAGGACATTTATTGACCTGCATGAACTTTGCTGGCAGACACTGATGACGCTGGATCCCAAATGTCTCTATATTTCGGGTGTAAATAATGCTTTTCTTACCAAAATCTGACGTGGTGTTAAGAAGTGTTTTAACCTTTGTGAATAACGTACACCTATGTGGCAGGAGAGCAATGCTAAGAGAATTTTTGTAGACATCTGAGCATACATTAAACTGATTACAACTTGGCTTGTCAGTCTGTTTGTCTGCATGTCTGCTTTCTCATTCACCAACAAACCCAAACCCTTTCCTGAAACTGAAGGAAGCGTTACCAACACTATTTGTAAGTTGATTGTTGACAATTTTGACTTCTTTAATAGGAAATACAAAAGGGGAGAGTGAAAATGTGGACATGGCACAGCCTGGAGCACTGAGATATGTTATCTTGAACAACTTGAAAACAAGTACATGGTGCTTTACAAAGAGGAAATGACATAAGCAACTAAACTAATCATAAAATACATGTAGGAACGAAAACAAATCAAATCTACGTGAAGTCAGATAAAAAATGCTTTTTTGATAAGATGGTGTTTATAGAAAATGGTAGCAAAAGCTCTGTCCTGTTTCCAGCCTGGACTCTGGACAGAACGCCGCTGCCCGAGTGAGGTCTAAAAGAGCCAGGTCATAAAGAGCCTTAGAGGTAATCAGTAAGATCTTAAAATCAACCTTAAAACAAACAGGGAGTGAATGTACAGAGGTGAAAACGCATGTGAAGTGACTGTACCTGTTGGTTGTGGTTAAGAGTCTAGCTGCTGAGGTCTGAACGCTGTGTAGTCGTTTCACATGTAAAACCCAAATCCTCAAAGGATTGGAAGAAAGTGCCCTTTATACCTGGTTTATGAATGTGAATCATACTTCATAGATTAGTGATAAACCATGAATAAGAATATCTTACGGGTTGCCGGGTGTCAACCATCCCTTTGGCTGACACTTGATCTCCTCCGGCATCAGCTCTTATGGTCATTGCCTTCAAATGTTCGATCATTTGGAAAAATCTATTCAATTTACAACTTGTTACCATTAACAGTAAGAAGACAACGTATCAGCATGTACAATGCAGAGTGGTAATGTTTGCAGATGGGAAAAAATCATGATCCTGTATTAATCATTTACTAACATGTATCACTGTAGTCTTGATAGTACCCTGTATCAACAGCCATTGTTGCTTACTAAAAGCAGAAGATGAATAAACACCTTATTTTACTAAGAGCTACTCAAACTCATCTATCTGAACAAAAGCTGTAGTTTCTACAGTATTCTCACTAGTAACATTACACTCTGGTTGTTTTAAAGATCACAGCTGCACTTATTGAACATTATAAATGTGTAATAGTCTTTTTTTACAAGCCGTTCTGTTCAGCCGAGTGTCCGCGCGTGCGTTCGACCGCGCGCTTGTTCCTAGTAAAACAAAAAGGAAGCACTCCGGCCAACTCCTGCCTCCAACTCCTCACGCCTCCTCTCCAACAACATGGACACGAAAGTTTCTCTGCGAGCTGCCTTTCTTCTCCCGCTTCACAAGCAGTGACAGCGGGCTGGACGCCAGACGCTCGTCTCCGGGAGCGACGGAGAACCGACAGGGAAAGGTTTTATCCTACACACCAACTTTGTGGAAAGAAATGAACAGCTACTCGAAAAGGACGACGAGGATGTTTGAAAATGTGGATTTCCTCGTTTTAAGCTGCCTCTTTTTATCGGTTGAATCCGTGACAGGTGAGAAAACTGATGTTTAACTACATGTTTGTTGGTTTATTCCTGGGCATTTTTTCCCGAGTTTCCTGTGTTTCAGTATTATTCACCAAGTTTCCCAGCAATGACGTCACGGCGGTCGTCGCTGTTCAGCGTGATGGCTAAGGAGAGGATTTTGTTTCTTTTTAAAGCAGTCAAAAAAAGGGTTGCTGGACAAAAATAGCAAATTAGGCTGGACAAGCAGCTAAGTTGACAAAATAATACGTATTTGTTCAGCCCATTACAACAGCACAGCTCGGTAAACAAAAGCAATCTAGCTCAAACAATACATTACTGCTAAAGACTGCTAAAAGCAAAACTTTTAGATTCGCAAGCAAAATTTTAGGGTTTAAAAGCAAAAGTGTGGAAAGTTTCTCTCTCAAACCATTTTTTGACTGCTTTAAAAAGAAACTAAATTATCTCCAAAGGTGACGCGTGCACTCAGGAGAGAGTGTACGACGTTGTTTTGTGACTTTAATCATGTCCAAAGCCTTTGTACGGTGGCCCTGAAGTGCAGATCAGAAACGCAAATCGGAAAACACAACACATTAACGAAAACACAACACATTAACAGAAAACACAACACAATAACGAAAACACAACACATTAACAGAAAACACAACACATTAACAAAAACACAACACATTAAGAGAAAACACAACACATTAAGAGAAAACGGAAAGGGTAGGTACTCCTACCGGAAGATGTGGGTGCCTATATATGTATACCTGTGTATAAGCGGCAATTAGCTCAATGGTAAAGCACCCGCTTAGCATACAAGAGGTACTGTGTTTGAATCCTGCATCCACCAATGTTTTTTGTGTACTTGATACTTATTTACAGTTTTTACTTGTATTTACTTTTCTTTTTTTCTGTTCTGCACTGTACACTTTTGCTGCAACAATGTACATTTCTCCACTGCGTAACTATTAAAGGATTTTTGATTCTGATTCAATGTTCGCTATTATCAGGTATTATTTTGATGCAGGACATACATATGAGGTGATACTTGACATGCTGTCAATGTTTCACGACATCACAATGCGTATGAACACTTTGTAGACACGTTTAAAAGAAGCAGGGTTGCACAGAAGAACTGGCCCTGTTGTTTTCTTTAGTGTGACTAGGTCTTCTGCTTATGCTGCTTCTTCTTCTTCTTTCGTTTAATGACGGTTGAGAAACAGCTTACGGTGCATTGCCTCCACCTTCTGATTGGACGCGATGTCTGTCTCTTTACGGACAGCGCGTCCAATCAGCAATGATCCCTTACGACCATAAGAACCCTACCTTTCCGTTTTCTGTTAATGTGTTGTGTTTTCTGTTAATGTGTTGTGTTTTCTCTTGATGAAAACACAACACA
>JAVQJD010087276.1:0-41299 GCA_036023655.1 Nannoperca australis
TCAAACCGAAAAAACTTTTCATACACTTATTTTTATCTTGAATACATCACTACATTTTTCAGACTTCAACATCAAAACTTGAACTTTCAGATTCAGATATTTTTTTCGAATGAACAAAATTTATGACCTTAATTTAGCTCCATAGATGTGTAGCTGTATGTGTAAGCTGTAAAGAAACTGTAAGCTGTAATATGTTTCCATACAGTGTTGTTTAAGGTCACTGTTCTATTTTCTGATACTAGAAACTTCTGCATGTTAATTGAGCAGCACCGAATTATTTATTTTTTGTATAGACATGCTGCATTATTTTGAGTTTAAGTAGTAATTTAATATACAGTTAAGGTGTGCAAATGAATGTGTTACAATGTAAAATATATTGTCTTGCTCACAATCTTGTGTAATAAGAATAATCAGCCCTCTTTGTGTTTATTTTAGTTTTCACGGTGCTCGGAAGTGATACGACTGTTCATCTCGACGTCAAAAGAATAAAGTCTTGCACGCGCAGAGGCTCTCTGCTGTGTTATATTGCCACGGGCTGCTACACTGCCTCTGAGGTTATGATTACATAAAACATGTTGAAAAGCTGGAATATGCAAGGGATTAACTTAAATGGAAACTTGAATATGCATATTTAATGGTTTTTACATCATGTGTACTGAGTCATCCATGCAATCAGCCTCTTCATGAATTATTCCAATAACTTGATTGCAACCGAATACAGTTCTGAGTAAGATTCGTTTGTCAGTACTGGTTTTGTTCTTTACACTGCAGGGACGCTGGGGACATGTCCCCACCACTTTTTGAAATGACCAATTTTGTCCCCCAACACTTGAAAAGCATAATTTGTTAAATCTGTTCTGAAAAAGCTTGCACCTAGAAATGTTCATAAGTGAGAACACTTTGAGAAAGGCTCATTAGTGCAATAGGAAATGCAGTGTAATAGAATACACAATTGTGCATTGTCCAGTGACGCATATGGATGACTGTTTCTAGTGCAGTTGACATTGTGTAAATATTATGGAGTGTTTTAGTATTGTCCACTCTGTAGTTGCCTAGGCCAGGGTGTGTCAACTGGTGGCCTGCGTGCCAAATCTGGCCCACCAAGGTTTCTCATCCGGCCCAGCAGAATATAAATAATAAAATGTGTTATGATATTTTGCATCAAGGCATGATGGTGTAGTGCAGGGTGTAGTGCCCATGGGCCACATTTGACCCATCCAAGCTTTTCATCTGGCCCGCAGAATACAAATAACAAAAGGCGCTACACAATTTTGCTTAATAGCATGATGGTGTAGTGGTTAATGCCATTGCCTTACACCCAGAGATGGCAACGCTGAGTTGTAAGCTTTTTTTTGGGACATATGAATGAGGAGAAAGTTTTATTTTTTTCACATGTTCTTATTTAATGTTTTGTTTTATTTTTTCACTTTTGCGTAACTGACAAACAATTCAAAAGGCTTTTCTTCCCGCTACTTAGAAGCATTTTCCACCACTCAGGACATTGATGGTACCAAAGCTGATGAGTATGTCTTGCCAAACAGGACTGCATTCTGCAATTGCATTTTATATGCTATTCGTCTAGTTATCTTTATGGATATCCCATGTTTTTTAGTAATCAGTTCACACTATATACATATATATATATCTATATAGATATATATCTTTCATCTGAGCCCTTATGTCCCCACCACTGTTCAGCACGAAGTGATGCATGTGTTTTTTTTACCATTACTGTAAATGGACTATTCTACATAATGAGTACTTTTACTTTTGTTACTTTCAGTAAACATTGATGATAATATGTATATATGTTTACTTAAGGACCGCAGGACTTTTACTGGTAACAGTATTTTTACACTATGGTTAGTTTTACTTAAGTAAAATATCTGAGTACAACTTAATCCTCTTTCTTAAATTAAGGGCAACAAAGTGAGGGCGTTCAAACCTAAATTACCATTGCTGAGTGGAGTTGGTTCAGGATCTACCTCATTAATAAATCACTAGGAGTTCTATATAATTATAAAATCACCATAACTATTTGTGGCTGATGCACCACTTACTGTGTGGTGGAAGAATAGTGAAGTTGACACTCACACACATTGAAAGACATCTGTGAAAGACTTTCAACAGCACACAGCTGCTCTGTTAATGAAGGTTCATAAGTGAGGTTAATTAAACAGCATGTCTCATCACATCCTCACAGTTTTCCTTTCTCCTGTCTCCCTCACCAAATTGTACAGGTTCAGATTCATACCTGTAGGATCAACTGAAGGACATGCAGCAAAAAACTAAAATAACTGGTGACAGTTGGAAAGCAAAAATAAAAATAAAAAGTGATTGTACAAATATCTTTGAAGATGTTTTAATCATAAATGATGCAGCAAAAATGACAACTTTTTCCAATGAAATCTAAGAATCTCAAGAATGGCTGACCTTTTGGAATACTGCAATTTAAATTGTGTTTGCTTTTACAGTTTCTCAATAGTTTAACCAACTTCTTTGAAAGAAACCCTTTCATCAAAACACGAATACAATCATAAAAACAGACAACATGCTTGGCAAATGTTAAATATCTCTAAAATGCGCTAACATGACCAAAACAAAAAACACCTGCAACAAAAAAATGTCAGTTCACACACAATTTTTGTTTACAGTATGTAAAACAACAAAAAAACTACTACTAAGGGAGTATGCAATATGTAATATAAATTCCATAGCCATGTGTGGACGGCCCTTGAACCACACACTCTCACTAGACGAGAGTGATGGAAGGCCACATTGTCCGGTATTACAACATAAACCGATCTCTCTTCATCCCTCTGGTCTGGTTGCACTAGTCTGTCATACAGAGCACCAAGAAGGCAATGAGACAGCCCATGTTGTATGCTCCAACCACAGGGATGTGAGTGAGGACGCCTGTTGAGATTGCTGCACACATGAGAATGTTCCCTCCCCTGTGGCCTGGCACACAGACCGCTGCTCTTTGACCAATAATATTCCTCTCGTCTTCGCACTTTGGAGAGGCTGAAGCCTGCTTCATCCACATGCACACAAGACACGAGGTGATGCATTGACTTCCAACGCCATTATTCTCTTAAAGATGAAAAAAAAAAAAAGGACAGGTTTACATTACTTTAAGCAGTTACTAACCGCAATACTACAATTATAAGTTACTGTAAAATGAATACAAAGTAATTACTGTAATAGTAACCCTTGTTGTACATGCTGGCACCTCAACTCCTTTACACGGTCTGACTTTCTTTCAAACGGAACTGTGTATATTTGCTTTATGGTACAATGGTGCCTCTTCACTGGTTGCAATACTTTAAATGCATCCTGGTTCTCAATAATTCTTATCTTTATCTCCCTTAAATGTATTTAATTGATGGCTTGAACCATAAAAACAATGACCAGGAGTGAAGGTCTTCCCTCTGCCACCACAGCGTGGTACCCTTTCAGTTCTATGGATGAACACAGGTAAAGGTTGGTTATTGTAAAGATCAATACTCTTAGTAAAATCACTGAGGGACAAGTCATAGTTTATGACATGATCGATGACATTTGCACGAATGTCATTGGAAACTTTGCTTCGCCTTGGTCCACCTCTTTCAACACCTCTTTCAGCACCTCACCTACACATGCATACACCTACTCGCTCCTCTAACCAGCAAGGCCTCCTCTAATGATTCCTCCTCCTTGTTCAACTGAACATCCGCTTCCTCTTCTAACAGGGTCATCTTCTTCTTCTTCTTCTTCCACGTTCGCCTACTCTAGAATCTGCCATTTTTCCTCCACACAAACCCTTTCAATGGCGAGAGCCTTTTATGTTCCAATTGGACAATAAACAGTTGTGTGTACACATGCAAGTGTTATTTACTGTGAGCGGAATAGTTTGTTTTGTAGACACAAGTTACACAATTGATTTTTGTTGTTTGTGTTGAAAATGTTGTGTTTTGTTATATAGTTGTGTCCACTGTTTTGAGAAAGGTTGCATTTTGTGGGAAATCAATGATAAATGATAGTGTTGTGAAGACTGTCTTCTGTTTTGATGAATGTGTTAGTGTTTTGATGTGTGTGCTTCAAAGAAGTTGATTAAGCTATTGAGAAAAACTGTAAACCAAATTACCAAATGTCATGGTCTGCATCACTAAAAGTAATATTCTACACAAAGTGTTATTTGTTTTCAGCCAAAATCTGAAAAAAGGAGCACAAAAAAATACTCACCTTCAGCTTTAGTTTTGTTAAAGTTCAAACTGTATAAACGACATTGTATTTATTAGAGAAATGAGGCAAATGTTCAACAGTCATTTTCCCTTTTCATTTTCTCTTGGCGTTTGCTTAGCAATATGTATATAAAGATTTTCACTCAGGTCATGATACTATGAGCTGTTTTTCCCCCCATTTCTGAATGTTTATGTTCATTTCATTTGAAATTGTAAGGTGGTTAGACAATATGAAATTAGGTAAATAAAAAGTTAAAAGATGGTTTGTTGTTGCTTACAGAACAGCAATATTTATTCAAACAGAGTAGTTAAAGTGACATATTTGTTTCATATATAACTTGCAGAATAGGGCTGGACAATATGACCAAAATATAGCACAATTTAAATTTAACTTTATAACTATAGAAAAACAATATATTTATTTTTGATAATATTCTCTTTCTTGTACTGACGCTAGGCTGTGGGCCGATTGGCTGGCTGAATGTCTGGTTACATTGATGTTTAGCTATTCTCAGTTTGATTATATAAGAAGAAAAATTGCTACATGCTGTGCTATGAAGTTAGGCCAGTACTATAAGAGATTCATCATCAGTAATTTGATAAATTAATTGCATTGTCCAGCCCTATTTCAGAAGTTACGACCGAGGTCAAGGGAACACAGGACTAAATGAAATGTGGAGAAAACAATAAATGGAACCAGTTCTTGACCAGGTTTTCCATCACCCCGAAGGGAGGACAAAGCAGTCAAGATGCTACGTAAAACCTCCTACAGGTGAATCTGCATGCAATTCTCTCAGTACACACAACAGATAGTTCAAATATGAATGAAAGCAGCTCAAATGTACGCAACTGAATGCACAATCACAATCAACAATCATTTTCTCAGCCTGAAGTGAACTGATGAAATGATTAACAAGACTCCAAAGACTGATTTCCTCCAGACTGAAATCCATATAATAATGACTTAGAATAAAATTAAGTGATTGTGCTTTTTTAACCAAAGTCGAACAAATAATACAAAGACAAAGATGTACATCACTTATAAAACATTAACACTGTTATATAAAATTTAAATTTGAAGCACTTCTGTGGCAGTAAACAATTTCAAGAATTTACAAAGATGTGCTGGTAATGACTGAATAACAATTAAGTAAAATAACAAGACAACTGACGAGCAAAGATCACATATGGACTGCGTCAAGCAGCCGTCATGGACAATATCTGTGTAGACACTCATAACCACCATCAAATGTGCATTCATCTCACTTTACTGAGCAACCAGCGGTTCAGGCTCCTGGAAGCAGGTCACCCAAAAAGCAAACGTTAAACAGTGGATCAAATTCAAGTCCACAGACTTGAACATGAGAGCAGTTTTTCTTTTTTTCCAACACCTAATAAGAAATTTGAAGTAGAAAACAATAGCATGTATTGTGCAGTTTTTTTAGTCTTTTTTCATGTCGTAAAGGTCATAGTCCTCCATCTGAAGCAAGTGTAGGATATTCCTTTTGTGCTCGCATTGCTTCTTAGCTTTTCAGGAGCTGTGGAAACAAAATACTGTCATTTTTCTTTCCATGCACTTAATGTCCTTAAATGATCAGCTAACTTGTGCCACAGGTAACAAAAGGCAGCTTATATCTGGGCAAAATACATTGACACCAATAGCTAACAGAGAATTCTATATCTGGAGTTTTGATTCCTGATTTTGATTTACCTCTTCCACCTGTCCTTTAGGCACCACCTGTCCTCTCTGTTTGGTCCTCGAGTCTCCACATGACATGAAGCTGGATGAATTTGTTTCATCAGGCTCTCTCTGAGCTTGACCTGATGGGAAAGAGGGACGACTGTACAGAAAGATGTCCCCAAATTCTAAAGGAGAGACAAGATAACATTTTAGTTGGCTAGTCAAACAATCACTTTCTCCCCCCAAAAAGTTCCAAAGTATGCAATACTATGATCCACCCAGTACCTGAGTGCTGTCGGTTTTTGCTGCTTCCTTTTCCTTCTAGTGGAGTCTTGTGCTTGACCTGGCTCTCTCTCTGCTCAAGTTTAGCCTCCCTGACCCTGTGAGTCCCAGTGCTGCCTCGTCGACCACGAGCCTCCCCAGAGCCCATCCGAGGTAGCGTGGCCCCCCTCACTGCATAGTCACCGTGGGACATCTGGGTGGAGAAATTCAGAGGCATGCAAGAGTCTGGGGGAAAAGAAGTAGAGCACAGACATCCAAAGGTTAGAGTGATTAGGAGATAAACAGGAGTAAATCTCTAATCTCATTCTTGGTTCAGTCTTTACCATCATTGAAGACATCTTTGGGTTGGTAGCCATGTTGACCAGACTGGTTCTGTTTATGCCTCCGGGGCCTTTTATGTGTTATTGCAGGACTCATGTTGCTGTCTGTGGACATGGGACTGCTGGGTCGCTGGTGCTGCCGGCCTGAAATCATCACACAGATTTTGCACAAATATTTCAAAGAGTTCTTTTTCAAACAGAAAAACAATCTAGAATTGTTTTAGGATGAGATAAAGTCATGCTATATGACATAAAGTTGATGTTTTTGTATTTAACAATGATATCTCTGATAGTCAGTATTTACTGGGTACATTTAAAGGCCCACGTGAAAACAACATTTCAAGTTCAAACAGTGCAGACATTTCCATCCCTTGAGCCAAGGCACTAGTTTAAACATGAAATAGAACTATTCTCACCTGACTCCTCTGGGTATCGGCACATGCGCAGGCCTACAATATCCCGCGAGGAGGCTACTGCCTGGTTGAAATCGCCATCTGTGAAGAAGGATCCTTCTGAGGTGCTGACAACACTGGACCTGCCTGATGAGATGTTGTCCTCAGATGCCGAGCCCCAGCTGTTAACCATGGACCCTGTGACTGATCTGTCCAGATCCCCGGTGCTGGAAGCTGGCGTCTGCTCCAGCCCATGGAGAAGCAGCTTGTGGGGAGAGGGGTGGTGCAGCTGGTGCTTCTGTGGGTTGTGGTGTTGGCTGTAGTGACTTTCAGCGAGCTCTGAGTCTGTCTCCTCCTCTGCTTCCTCCTCGTCCTCCTCTGCTTCCTCCTCGTCCTCCTCCAGTCCATCAGTGTCCATGCAAAGGGGTATAGAGCTGTAGGTGTGTGTTGGGGACAGAGGGTGAGGGTGGCTGGTGATGGCTTGGCTGGAAAGTGCATTAAAATATTTGTTCAGTATTGTCACACCAAAAAAAATAAAATCAAAATGGCAGTGTCAGTTAAAAATGGTTGATTGCAGTGTCAGGGAGGTATAATTTGGTTACCTGTGGTTCTCAGTTCCATCATGCAGGCCATTGCTCAGCTGTCCCTGTGGTGATGTAGTAGGTGGGTGACTATAGGAGACTCCAGTAGGGGATGAGGCTGCCCCCCTAATTGATGGAGGAGGGCAGCCTTCTATTCTCTCCTCTGGATCAAAACTGATAAGAAAAGGACAACTGACATGAGGTAATAGCTAGGAAGGAGGGGTGCTGGAAGACCGATACAAAAGCCACAGCCCATTAGACATCAATGCAAATCCCTCGGCCCTCCATCAAAACACACATTTCCATCATGGAAAAACGTACAAAGTAGAACAATAAGCTTTCTGCACCATCTGGGGTTTTTATTGCTGAGTAGTTGCACATCTCTTGAAGGCATGCTTGTTTCTGTTCTGTTTGTTGTACATTTCATGAAGTAATTTCAATTATATAAAATCTGCTGTCTGACAATGACAAAAACTAAATTGTATAATTAGTTTGGTTCAAAGTGTTGGCTGTGACAATAAGGCAATGTTTTGACAGAAGGTTTGCAGGTGTTCACAGAACCCTCTGACTCTGATAACTTTATCATGTTATTGTTTTATCCCGGTTTGCTAAGGAGCAACACAATATGCATTAGCTGTAATTTAATATGACTATATTGCAAATGTTATCTTATGCACTGGATAGTCAGCTGAGAACAAATAAAGCAATACTTTTGGTGCAGGCTGGAGCGTATTTTGAAATGCACACTGAAGGAGCTACGGTCTTGCATTGCATGTCGTGCATTGATTGTGCGTCTTTCGCCCCATACCTCCTTTCCATGGGCAGGCTATACTCATCACAGTCCCAAGCATTAGCATGAGGAGTAGACAGGGCTTCTCCCCAGCTCACTGCATTATGTTTTGGGATCTTTGGGGCCCTCGTTGCCTTCTTTCGATTTTGACTCCCTGAAAAATGAAACAAAAACATCAAGGGAAACACAAACTTATTGCCTCATTGAAATTCACCACTGTACAGAGTAGCTGTTGGCCATACCTGAGGTGCTGTTGCTGCCTCTGTCTGAGCTGTGGTGTGAGCCTCCTGTGCTGTGATCCCGGCTCTGGTTGTAGGGGATAGTTTTAGGATGGATCATTCCTTCACTTCCTTGCAGATAATCTGAAGACAAAGAAGCAAGCACATTTAAATAATCTCTCCTTTTTTTAAATAAAAATGTTGCAAAGCAAATCAAATGTAACCCATCTTTACCTTTATTTAACATGTTTTGCTCAATTATATTGTACTGCATCTGTGCTGCCATCTCCTTTGGTATTGGAGGTGGGTTGGGGGGCTGTTTCCAGCAGGGAATGTCCAGAGGCTCCGCTATAGCGCCACCTGTGGCTGCCTTGTTCTTAATGCTAGCCTGAATGAGCTGTGTGGTGGCGTATGGGATGGGTTCATACGTGGCTGCCAAATCTCCTCCTGGACTTGCGTAGCACAGGTTGGAGTTAGTAAACGTTTTTATCTCATTGATCTTGTTAGAGAGGTTCACATCGCTGTAAATTGCCGTCTCAGAACCAAGCTGTCCCCCCTGTTTGTTTTCCGGATGGTTTCCATAGTTAGCTATGCAGTCAGCTGAGGAGAATGTGAAACAAAGCAGCACATGAACACAGCAAGAACACAAGACGCAAAGCTTCAGCATTGCTGGAAACTGATTTTTATTAGACACATATTCTGTATCTTACAAGCTTCTATAGTACCTGAACTACAACATGAACTCAGTCTTGCACAAACCTGGCCGGCTGTATGTTGTCATGTTACTGTCACTGGTGCCATTCCCATTATTGCAGCAGTTGATGCTACAGTCCTTGTGATTGGCACATGTATTTGGCCAATTGTCTGGCAGCCACAGCTGGTTTAGAGGTTCGCCCATGCTGAGGCCAGGTCTGCAACAAAGAGGACCAAAGTGCTGTCAATCAAAACCTGCTGTTCCCACATTTCTCTGATGAATGAGCATGGGGCTGAATTCAAGAGGCTCATCGTTTAGAGCAGGGCAACACCTCCCCCTAGTGTTACCACAACATAAGTGCATTTCTCCTGTTAGTCTTTACATAACACAAAGGAACAAAAATATCACTCACCTGCCAGCGCTGCACACAGATTCTCCTCTTTGATATGCGACTGCAAAGAGAAACAGAAAAACATTAAACCTTGATGAGCTGTCAAAAAGAGGAAGTGCCAAAGGCAGAGAAGCGGCATGAAAGGCAGGTAGAGATTCAGAAGTCAAAAGTCTACACTCACTTCAATACATGCTTCCATAGATAGGGCACAAAGTCTGACTCTTTGGTTTAATGTGCATGAAGACAACACAAATAATTGCCTGTGCCTTTACTGATCTCAGCAGAACTTCAGAACTGATGCAGAAACACTGTTGGAGACAGTTTCTCTTCCACCACACACATTTCTCCAGTACCTTGAATACATTCCATACTTTTATTATTTAATCAAATGAAATGAACCTGGGGGGAGCAGGTGCGCTTGGCACACTATCAGTAAAAAAATTATTTACATGCTAATATTGCAATAATGTACACCCGTGGCCAAAAGTTTTGAGAATGACACAAATATTCATTTTCACAAAGTCTACTGCCTCATTTTTTATGATGGAAATTTGCATGTACTCCAGAATGTTATGAAGATTGATCAGATGAATTGAAATTAATTGTCCCTCTTTGCCATGAAAATACATTTAATCCTCCCAAAAAACATTTCCACTTCATTTCAGTCCTGCCACAGAAGGACCAGTTGACATCATGTCAGTGATTCTCTTGTAAACACAGGCTGGAGGTCAATCGTCAAGCTGATTGAGTTAGAATAACAGACTGGAAGCTTTAAAAGGAGGGTGGTGCTTGAAATCATTGTTCTTCATCTGTTAACCATGGTTACTTGCAAGGAAACAGGTGCAGTCTTCATTGCTTTGTACAAAAAGGGCTTTACAGGCAAGGCTATTGCTGCTAGTAAGATTGCACCTAAATCAAACATTCATCGGATCATCAAGAACTTCAAGGAGAGAGGTTCAATTGTTGTGAAGAAGGCTTCAGGGTGCCCAAGAAAGTCCAGCAAACGCCAGGACAGTCTCCTTAAGTTGATTCTGCTGCCGGATCGGGGCACCACCAGTGCAGAGCGTGCTCAGGAATGGCAGCAGACAGGTGTGAGTGCATCTGCACGCACAGTGAGGCAAAGACTTTTGGAGGATGGCCTGGTGTCAAGAAGGGCAGCAAAGAAGCAGACTAATATTCTGCAAAAGGCACAGGGATTGGACTGCTGAGGACTGGGGTAAAGTCATTTTCTCTGATGAATCCCCTTTCCGATTGTTTGGGGCTTCCGGAAAAAAGCTTGTCCGTAGAAGAAAAGGTGAGCGCTACCATCAGTCCTGTGTCATGCCAACAGTAAAGCATCCTGAGACCATTCATGTGTGGGGTTGCTTCTCAGCCAAGGGACTGGGCTCACTCACAATTTTGTCTAAGAACACAGCCATGAATAAAGAATGGTACCAAAACATCCTCCGAGAGCAACGTCTCCCAACCATCCAAGACCAGTTTGGTGACGAACAATGCCTTTTCCAGCATGATGGAGCACCTTGACATAAGGCAAAAGTGATAACTACGTGGCTTGGGGAACAAAACATCGACATTTTGGGTCCATGGCCAGGAAACTCCCCAGACCTTAATCCCATTGGTCAATCCTCAAGAGGCGGGTGGACAAACAAAAACACACAAATTCTGACAAACTCCAAGCATTGATTATGCAAGAATGGGCTGCCATCAGTCAGGATGTTGCCCAGAAGTTATTTGACAGCATGCCAGGGCGAATTGCAGAGGTCTTGAAAAAGAAGGGTCAACACTGCAAATATTGACTCTTTGCATAAACGTTGATGTAATTGTCAATAAAAACCCTTATGAAATGCTTGTAATAATACTTCAGTATATTATAGTAACATCTGGCAAAAAGATCTAAAAACACCGAAGCAGCAAACTTTGTGAAAACCTATACTTGTGTCATTCTCAAAACCTTTGGCCATGGCTGTACTATACAGGTAGCAGCACCTGCTACTTTAGAGAAAGAACTATTTAATCACCATTTTAGATAAAGCTTGATGATGTTTTACTTAATCAAATTTCACATTTATTTTTTGCTGTGCTCACTGTATTCTATGTTGAGACTTTTGTAGAATCACATGTATATGTTCTTTTAACATTTAACATTCTTTCCATTTCTTTATATAAATCACCATGGGAAACTGAACTGCAGTTTTTAACAATCCTTCAAAGAGAACATATAATAACTTTTAATATATGCCAAATACATCAAAAATCACCAACATTAGAAGATCAATCAGACTGTACATACCTGTAGGTGTAAAAGTGAATGATGGAACTGTTGGGAAAAGACAAGGACAATTCAAAGAGGGGTAGTAAGATGAGCAAACTGAAATCATTTCAATGAACTTTAGTATAAACTTAATATTATGGTAGTGGTGTGCATAGTTATTCACACTAGGAAATGTTGCTGTGTCCATGCATGTACTCTCAGCTTTGTAAAGGTGTGTGCAAATCTGATGTGTACAATCATTTAAATAACCATATGCCATCTGCCTTACTGCTGCCTCTGTTTCTGACAGTCCAGGTGAAGGTTAATGGGGGTGACAGGCAACCAGGGAGAGTGGGGGAAATAACAGTGAAATAGTAGCAGACATGGTAATGGCAAGTTGACAGGCCTGTGCCTCTAAGAACTGCGCAGAGTTGAGGAACAAACAAATGAGCTACTAAAGGTCAATCTTTGACTGTGTAGTTGCAAATGCAAATTTGTTTCTGAAGTCTTTGTGTCAAAGGAAGATTAGACCAGAGTATTTTTCACCCTTTGATGTGATCTGCGGTCCTCTGAAACTATTCTTTAATATCACTGAGATGAAGACTGCTGTTTAGAGTGGTGGCAACATTGCATGGCTTGATCCCTTCCACAATCATAACAACCTTTAAATGTACCCACAAAGTAACATGATAACTGGTTTTGCAGACACATACATGGCCTATATGGTTAGCATCTTGAACATACATACATCTATCTATTTACCTATCTACCTTTTGGCAATATACACACAACAGAGAAACACACACCCTTGCGGATGCCAGTGTATGTGCTGCTGAGGCCACTTCTCTTCTTGCGATGACGGTAGAGCCACACGCTGAAAATCATGAGGACCAACCAGCAGGTGGCGCCAATGCCAGCAATAAAAGCCGGCTGCCTCACCACATCTGAGATCTGAGACAAAGTGTCTCTTTCCTCATTGATTTCCATCATCTGGCCTGCAGAGTCTAAACAGTAAAAGTAGAAGAGGGGAAATCAGATGTTATGTGTGCATGAAAACAACAACTGGAGATTTTTGTGTGTGCAAAAATGTTGATGGGGCAGCAAAGTTGCTATCTGAAAAGCTAAGTAACAACATGGTAAGCACAATATGGTGCTTTATTTATTTTTCTGGGAACACTGTATATTAAAAAACGTGGCTAAGAAACATTATAGAAGTTTTCCCCCTAAGATACTATCACTGTTTTAGGCCTAGTTTTGTGACCCCTTACTAAGCAGACTTGTTTGGGAGGACTCTCACCTAATTGAAAGAAAGTGACATCACTCTTGACTCCAGGTCCAGCACTGTTGCTAGCCGCAACCTCTACACTGTAGCGAATTCCTGGTGCCAGACTGGGAATGAGCACAGAGAAGGTGGAGCCGTCGACCGACTGGTTTACATGATACCGACTCTCATTACCCAGGCACCAGATCTGTCAAGAGAACGTGAGCATGAGAACAGATGACAGTGACTGCCTGAGGGACTCATCCGACAACACAAGAGGCATCATCAGCACACAAAGATTCCATTTACATTTGAACTGGGATACACATGATTCAGAGTACAGGAGAGGGCGGGATCCTTCTTTTCTTACCTTGTACTCCTGAATGACTCCTGCCTCCTCCTGTTCGGGAGGTGGTTTCCAAGCAACGAGGATAGCAGTCCCATTGGCATCACTCTTTCTCACTGTAACGCCCTGGGGTGCTCTACTAGGGGCTAAGACAATGACGCATTCAGTTATCCATGCAAAAAAATAACACAATCTCATCTGATGCTGTATGCATCCCAGGTATGTTCTGCATGCAGCTTTGCACACAAAAAAACAATACCTGACTTTCGTATCAACATCCACATATGTACAATAATTGAAATAAATAATTGTTGCACCAATGTTATTCAATGCCTCTCAGCTATTTATATATGTATAAATACATGTTAAACTGCAGAACAAAAGTACTCAGACAGTCACCTTCTTCCAACGTCCTGACCACCTTCACCTCGCTGTCAGCTCCCTGGAACTCATCAAAGAAAGGGCGCACTTTAAACTCGTAGATGGATCCTCTCTTCAGCTGACCGATCACCACCCCGTCCTCCCGTGGGGCGTGTACATCCAGGACACTCCACTGCCCCTCTGGCTGGCCGTGCTCAGCAGACGCCCTGTAAAGCACCTTGTAACCCTGGATGTATGGGGACTGCTGCTCGGCCTAGTGGAGATGCAGGAGTGAGTTTGAATCAAAGAGATGTGTAGCTTTTACTGCTTTAATACAAGTGAAGTCTGAGGTCCACAATAATGTCTGCCTGTGAGTTAAAATAACATACATATTTGAGCCTCATCTTGTGTGAGAGTGAACATTCTGCAGAAAGGATCTCAGTTAATTCCCTTTGCCTTTAGGGTGATACAGATTAACATTTCCTCATTCTCCCTGTAAACCACAATGTGAGATAATTTATAGTTTCCCCTCAGCATGCTTCTGGTTAAAATCAAGCCAGGAGAGGACTAAGCACTTTACATTGAAACCACACAATTATGACAATTTCTATGCGTTTGGAACAGAGCACAGTGTATCACAACAAAGATAGATTCACTTCACTGTGCAGTTAATGTATTTAATTACATTCAGATTAATTCAGTTTGCTTTATTGGAATGAATGTAACAATGACAATATTGCCAAAGTATCAGGTAATAATGATACTAAAACAATAGTACTTATCTGCTAATTAATGTTTAGAAAGCACCCACATGTACTTTCAGCATAAAGTGAAACTGTTAAACACTTTACTCTCACACAAGACTCCTGACCTATTTAGATCTCTATGATTCACTATATCTCTGCTGAAAGTGTATTTGATCATTCATCACTGGGAGCTCACCTCTTCATCTTTCTCAGGAGAATAACGGAAAGGATCACAGGTTATCTCTAATAAAAACTTTCTTATTTCTTTCTATTTTCTATATTTTTTCTTATTCATAACCCCTGTATCATTTGTAGATGTATGTGTTTACTTTTAGTGGTAAAATTGCCCATTTGACCTTTTCCCATATTTACCCAAACTCTGTCACAGAGCACATGTAGCAAAGAAATGTTCGGTCCCCTTACCATCCACTGCACCCTGACAGCAGACGACGAAAGGACGGTTGGTGTGTGCAGATGGATAACTACATCTCCCAGCTCCCTCTGGATGTGACGGTGATCCACTCCCTGCATGGTGGAAGTGCTGTCTGTTGGTACACAAGGAAGGAGAGCAGAAAAATAGCAGCAATGAAACATAGATTTGAACTGAATTAACCATACAGTGTTGCAGAGAAACATTTGTTGAATGAGAACTAAAGCTGAAAAAATAGGAATGAAAAGCTCACACTAACCCTGTGTTCTGACAGAGTCAGAGATTGGACTGGGGTCACTCAGGCCATAAGCATTCACCGCTCTGATCATAAAGAGGTAGACAGTTGCTGGCTTCAGGTTCTTCAGGACAAAGGTCTGTGTCTTTATATGCTCAGCGAGGGTCACCCATCTGCTGCCTAACATATAACTGCAGGGAGTTGAAGAAATGACAGCACACATATGAGGGAAGTTTCATCAAGCTTGATTGATTTAATATACAGCAGATCGTTGAGACATGCTACATATTGTGTGTCTAACCTGAATGCCTCGATAAGGTAAGATGTAGGTGTTGCGCCAGCATTGGGGTTGGATTTCCAGGACATAGTGACAGAGGTATGGCTGATGTCGCTCAACTCAGGTTTAGATGGAGCACTCGGAACCAGGTTAGGGTCTATAGGCTGACTAGACTGAACAACAACTCCAAACTCTGTCACAGAGAAAGCAACAAATCCATTAAAGCATACCAATACTACATAACTCTTCAGCATGTATTAACAATCTTTATGACTATGTGTCAATTTTCAAACCTACCCTCCACCTGTAAGTATGCTGTCCAGGAAGCCTCTCCATTGGGGCTGGAAGCTACACAAGTGTAGAAGCCCGTATCTCCCAGCTGAGGAGAAGAAGTACAGTGGCAGATATTAGTGGGTAATATTATTGGCTCAGTGCAGTCGCTGTAACTGCTAGAAGCTTATTGCTGTATTAATTACTCCCCTACCTTAGCATAGCGAATCTCCAGTGATCCTGTGTCTGATATGGACATGCGGGAGTCCACTGGAGACACCACCACGCTGTCTTTCTTCCAGTGGACTGCTGGAGGTGGAGAGCCAGCTGTTTGGCAACCCAGCACCACTGTGCTGTCCACAGGCACAGTCTGATTGAGTGGACCCTGCCGAATCACAGGAGGAGGGTGGTCTGACCCAGCTAATAAAAAAACAAAAATAGGGAAGTGAAAGGCTGATAATTACAGATTACATACTATAAAGTACATACCTAAAACAGGAGTGTTGACTATTTAGTGTTTCAAGCGGACTGTGTAGTGCGTTCACACAGGAAAGATTACAAAATGAGTTTAATATAAACTGCTGCAAATGGCAAACCTATCTGTGAAGTCTTCAAATTAAAACTTTCATTGGCAAACCTGCATTGCAGCAGCAAATTCGCACTCCAAACCTGTATTTTTTCTTTTTCTTTTTTTAGGAAATGACAAGATTTTGTAAAGATATAAAGCAATGTTTTCTGCAAAAATAAATTATTCATATTGAACACTATTTTTTTTAATATAGTTTAGCCTACAAAAGCCATTCCAGTTAAAAATGTTAAAATGTTAAAAAGGTTTTGTGGGGATCTTAAAGCATCTGTTTGAGGGTGGAGAAACATTGTGGTCATTATACATGCAGTATGGGTAAAGTAAAGTTAAGCAAGTAAACTAGCTTATGGAAGGATTTCAATCTCTGGTGTCATGCTCGTGTGCTTTGTATGCCTAATATAGAGGAAGCAGGGTTTGTCAATTGAAGTCTGTCAAAGGTTCATCGGTTGGATACTTTTGTTGCATGTTATCCCCCTCCCCCTGTACGTAGCTATACTATCACTATCGAATAAAGGCAAAATGCCAAAAAACAGAACACTGTCAACAGTATATTATGGACTTTGAAATTGGGAATTTCTGTTCACAAAAGATCAAAGTTATGACGAGAGTGAAATAAAAGTTAGAAAGATGAAAGTAGAGAAAATGAAAATGAAATGCTGCCAAAAAATAAAGGACAGATATGATGTGAAAGATATTGAGAGGAAAATTGGTAAAGAGAGAACAATAGGTTTAGGTGGCGGTGCAGGCAGTGGAGGAAAAAGAAATCAACTTTTCCCCTCCAGCGGAGAGCAACTAATCGTTCATTCGGCAGTAGGTACTGCTGGAAGTGGCTCCAAAGCCCAACTAATAACAATCCCACTTAGATAACAGAGCTCTCTTTTCTCTTTTCTCTCTCTCTCTCTCTCTCTCTCTCTCTTACATTTCAAAACCCTGTGGATGGGGCGCAGGGCTTCTAGATGAAATAAATAAATAAAAATCCCCCTCCAAAAAAAGGTGATGGAAACACGCCGTGAAAACTGCCGGAGGTAATGCGGAACAGTTATTTCCATACAAATGCACCTCTCCAAATAGGGATGAGAGGAGTGTGGTGGGATAAAGAGAATTTGGGGGAAGCAAGAGTAGGGAGAAACAGGTACATGCGAGGGTGCAGTGCTGTAGTCCACTGAAGAAATTACATAAAACATGACCCCATCTGCTTTTTTTATTTCCATTACCTGAGATTTTTCACTGAGTGGATGCCTCTCATTTCCGTACTAAGGTAGCTACAGAATGCATTACCAATATGAGCAGCAGATTATCCTTTAGAACTAATGGGGATGCACTGAACGAATAAATGTGTAGATGCAGTAACCGTCTGTTTAAGCCAGAAGCAATTATCTTCATTAATTTTATATATGTACATGGTACAAAGTTACCTAGACAGATCTCACAGGTCATTTAATTGGGAGCTTGTAGACTTTGCTGGTGGTGTGTAATTACTGGTGTGGGCCTCCAAGCACTTTTAAATTGCTTTTTATAAAACAATTAACATAGTCATTTTATCACATAGGATTTGGATGACATCCATATAAAAGTTCCTCACTCTATCATATCAATCCTGCACTCTTGATTTTCAAATATCTACAGCAGAATATATCACAGACTGTTGTTTTAATGGAAACTTGAGTAGCAGTGTATAATAATTATTCTATTTGCCCTAGCCCTCTTTATTTAGATTATATATTGTACAGTTGCAAAGTTAGGAAATTATATTTTTTAGAGGTAAGAGAGATAAGGCCAGAGGCTCTTTACACACAATCACCATGGAGACAAAGCTTTTGAGCTCAACATGAGAACAACATATCCTGAAATCCCTCCCCTGACAATTAGTAACCAAGGCCAACTGCCACACCTATAAGGGAGGTAGCTCTCAAGAGTCTGCAAGCAACGCCAGTTTGTAGCCTCATATATGGGCTCAACAAAGGAAGATTAGAGCAGCAAAGTAGTCTGTTTAGCCAAAAGGCAAAACATTGAAGCTATAAATGTGCTAAATAAAAGTCCCTGCATCTGCCCTCCATCACTCTTTCCTTTTACTCACAGTCTGTGACCTCCAGCAGTGCTTTGGTAATAACGCTGCCAGCGATGTTGAGAGCCTGGCAGCTGTAGAAGCCCCCATCCGAGCGCTGAACATCGGTAATGGTCAAACTGCCCATCTGGGAGACGGACAGACGGCTAAAGGGCTGTGGTGGCTGGTAAGAGAAAAGGAGACTCTTGGGGGTGGGGTGGGGGTGGAGGGAACGACACAGAAATCCCAGAGTTAGAAAGCCACTCATTGGGGTTTATTTGCTCTGAGCAGTGATTTAGTGTGATGAGGGTGAAGCTCACCTCACTGCCCTCCCTCTGCCAGAAGATAGCGGGCTGTGGGTTGCCAGTGGCCTCACACTGGAAGGTGACCGTCCTGCCCACTGCCACCACCTGGTTCCTGGGGCGTATGGCAAATGCTGGGGGCACTGCAGAGGAAGAGAGGCCTTAATTACCTGGCAGCCTGATACATTTTCATCATTCACAGTTTTATAAAATCTCAGTATGTAGCAAGAAACAGTCATTATTTACCTTTTTTAATGAAAAAAAATGCATAATTCCATTCATTTACCCAGGCATTACATGAATTACATACTGTACTGGTGGGTGGAATTAGAGTGCAGATAGGACAATGACAGGGGCTCATGATTTCCTGTTGCTGTCTGATGGTGGATGAGGGATGGATGACAACTTACCAGTATTGACTACAAGGGAAAAGACACAAAAAAAGAGCAGTGTAATGAGTAATGAAGGCAGATAAAGAGATATGGATGCACTCAACAGTACTGGCACATGCTTGAATTAGTGAGCACAATAAAATTGGTATGAAAGAACATTAAACTGTCAGTAAAATGGGAGAAATGTATCTAAATGTACATTATTTATTAGTGTTTGCTTTTTACGTTTGGTTCATTATATTTTTCTTTCTATAATATGTCTTCCCAAATCTGCAAAGTATTATTAGTAGTATACACACAGATATGAAGAGCCAGAGGGAAAAAAGGAAAATTATTTTAAATGATTTCAAATAATAATATAATAATAAGTTAAATTAATTTTAACCTCCTCAAGAAACATAGATGCCATTAATGAACCACGTACGTGATGCAGGGTTATTTTGTTTATTATCAACTCTTACATATATGCATATATATTTTTAAGAATATATTATGTACATGTAAGGGAATTATGCTTTTGGAATGAACAGTAAAACATTTCTTCAGATGCCCAAAACTCTAATGGCCAAAGAAAAACAACCCAGATGTCAAAGGACAAGGCGTGCTGTTTAGCCCCCATTAGACGTGGCAGACTTGTTGACTGTGAGGTGTGAAAAAATGTATGTAATTGATGGTTTAAGTTACAGAGCCAGCCAGCCTTGAGGCATATTTGGACAAGTATACAATCCCCTAATGAGGACATAAACCTGTGAGGGGTGAGGAAGGAGCATAGTGTCCGGATAGAAGGAAGAATGTATGTAATCTATGTAGGCATCTGCTCTACTAAATGTACAACACAAACACATCGACACATTTTGAGATGGTAACTACTGAACATCTTGACATGTAAACCAGATTTATGGTGAAATGAATGACTAGCTAACCGGCTGGTTTCTGGAACTACTGTGGGAGGATGACTGCGATTATTGTTCAACATTTTTGTTTTCAAAGAATGTCTTTAAAAAAGTAAAGCAGGAACAATTTCTCCCAAGTTAATGTCTGAAATATTACAGATCATCTGCAACACTGACGAGTAATTTCATCTCATACTTGGGACTTGAGCAAACCTTACAAAGAGTGAGCTCCTTGGCCTGCTACATCTGTTTCAAATGGAAACTGTTTAATATCAACCAAGTGTTCTAGGTCAGTAAAATGATTCTGTGGTTAAGACTATAGCTGACTGAGCCTGTCTTCTTCCTCCCATAATATAACTTCTACTCATCTGCCAGTTATTCCTGCCCTTCTCCATTCACTGCCCAAATTAGCTTTGTGTCCCCCTTGATGCTCAATCTCTCAGGTTTTTGGAGGGAGAGGAAGATGGTGTAATTGGAACCATGTCATTTCCCAGCATGCAACCAGCCCTGCCTTATCTTTAATTAAGTCCTACTGTCCTCACAGTATGTCACCCACTGCGCCACTGCTGTGTGTGTGTGTGTGTGTGTGTGTGTGTTTATGTATATATATATATATATATATGGGTCTGTGTGTGCAGCTATGAATGCTGTCTTACTGCTTGTTTCCTTCAACTGATTTAAGGACTAAAGGGTGTCATTGTGGCAGGACAACTCAGACCAAATGAATCAATTTTCTGCGATCACGTAAACATTTACTTTACAACATTTACTTTGCATGCTCTTCTCAGTTTATACAGGACATTACTATGAAAGGTACTGTAAACAAACTGCTGCAATGTCCTATATTGCTTGTTTTTTAGAGCTGGGGACTGCAGCAGACATTATATAACCTCAAGCCATAAAGTGAAAAGGAAAAAACAAACACAAAAACCCTGGGACATTATTCTGCCAGTCTCTACTGTCTTAAGAACAACCTAGGCAGCAGCCTAAGGCACAATAATGAAAACTATGTCTGGATAAAAGGTAAGTTAAAAGTCACTGCTTGCTAATCTAAAGAAGAGAAGGTGGTGCTGCCGTTAGAGGACATTACATGCGATGGTCGGGTTGTACTGACCGTGTACAGTGAGCGTGGCGGATGCTTCAGACTTTCCAACCATGTTCTCCACCACACATGTATAGGAGCCCTCATCTGAAGAGGTCACTTGGCGAACAATCAATGTATGGTCCTCTAGGATTTCAGATCTGCAGGCAGGACGGACAAACACCATCAACAGATGAAAGAAAAAGTGTTTACATGGTAAATGAATGTGTATTGAGGGCCTCTGTACATTACCTGCTCTTAGGCAGGTCAGAATCATCTTTCCTCCAGCGGACAGTGGGAACAGGGTCTCCTTGAACCACACAGTGGAACTCCACGCTCTCGTCTGACAACACCACCACACTACTGGGCCGCTTCACAAAGGTTGGGCGCTCTGGAAGCACAAGCACAAATATCAATGTAATCATCACTGTCAGAATGTGCATCAATGCCATCTATATCCCTACGCTTTATGTTGTCCTTGTATAGCTCATCATTTACTTGTCTGTTCTTAATAATATTTCCATTCTTCATTTTTTAACCTCTTTGTGTAGTTACTGTAGCTTATCTAGAGATTAGTATACCAAGTGTAATAATGGATTGCATATTGCCTTTTGATTAAGGGTTTCATTTTGCTTGCATAGTTTTACAGTAATATGCAATTGATGTCAGAGCCTTGTGCAAGGAATTATAGCAAAATAATAACATTTACATTGGAATTAATGTATTAAATGTGAGTCAGTCGACTATCTGATGAGGTACAGACATTGAAAATGTTTATCTAACTAGCACTAAGCTATCTTGTTTTTTTCTTAGCTTTAAAATAATATTTAACCGTTACAGAAAATCCCTTTTTACTTGAACAACTGATATACAGGGTTCAGGATGCACTTAGAGAATAGCAAGAACCACGGTAGAATGTTGTTCGCAGACTTCTCAACAGGTTTTAACATCATGCAACCTCGCCTGCTGGTGCAGAAGCTTGTTTAGTGTTTTGGGATGGAAACTAACATTGTTGGCTGTATCTTGGACTTCCACACCAACAGATCTCAGAGAGCGAGAGTTAACAGACATGTCTCTCGACTAACTTCAACATCAACCGGCTCTCCCCAAGGATCCTCTACCACACATCCTGTACCCTCATGACTGCCGTGGTGAGATTGTGTTTGCAGAGATTGCAGATGATTATATTATAGGTTATATTGAGCCTGCTGAGAGAGGATGGAATATCCCATGGCCCTGACATAGATTATTTTTCTAAATGGTGTCAAGAAGCCTGTTTGGAATTAAATATGACCAAGACCAACGATATGTCTATTGACTCTGGACATCATCACTCCAACTCTGTCAATACTGAGATTAATGGTCAGGATGTAAAAATAGTTGAGTCATGCAAGTACTTAGGCACTATAATTGATAATACGCTGATCTTTGATTGTAACACCAATATGATGTGTAAAAAAAAAAGCCAGCCGCGCTTTTATTGTCTGAGGAAAATGTAAAAAACTGGAAAGTCGTAATTTTTTCTTTCATCTGTTGGTATGCTTCTCTCTATCTCAAACAGAAAAATACATTAACAAAGGTGATCATGGTGCTTACAGAAAGATAGTCTGTCTGATTTATATAGTTGAAGAAAGCAGAACCCATCATGTTTGAAAGCACCCATCCTCTGCACCTAGAGTTTCAGACCTTGCCTTCGGGTTCCCGTTGAAATACCCACTAGTCAAAACTACAAACACAACTCCCTCAGCCATTTCACCAAAAGTAAAAAGTATTATTGTTGTGTCTCATCAGGTCTGTTGAGTTGCAGTCATTTTGGGTATATGTTGTCTGGTCATTTCCTGTTTTATTTTGTATTCTCCCTCCCGTTTCAGGTCCCTTAACCTTCTGTCCTCATGTGTTCCCACCAGTCTGATTGTCTTCACCTGCCCTGATTGTTTGCACCTGTTCCCAATTCTCTCCTCTCCTCTGTCCCTGTACACTCCAGAAAATCTTTGTACCAAGAGAATCTATCTAAGTATTATTAAGGTGGAGAGATTCTAAGTTTTGACCCTTTTGTTGCCTTGGAAGTATGTTTTCTGTTAGACATTTTTTGACCTCTACGATGTGTGAGAGTTTGAGTTTGCCTTTTATTAAAAAGAGTTTTAATTTCAAGAGCCTGCGTCTGAGTCCAGCCTAAGATAAATATCAGCTCGATCATCCAACTACACATACAAATACATACAAATATTGCTTTAATCTTAGCAGTACTTAAACATAGAGGACTTATGTACACTATTATTTTTTACTTATTATAAGTTGTATTTAATTGCTTTTTGTGTTGTTTGATAGTGTGGGATAGTGTGTTATTACTGTTTTTAGTGCTGCACAACCAATTGGGCCAAATAAAGTTCTGCTTGACTCGCCTTGACTTGAGTAACTACTAATACTACTAATAGAAAGAAATTGTTCTATAGAACCAAAGAAAAAAAATCTTATTTAATAATTCCAGGAAACCTAGCAAAATGGAAAAAATCCACTACATATTGCAATTATCAGAGTTTGGAAAAATGTAATGTTCTGGTGATAATCATCTTTCAGTCTCCAAAGTAATTTATTATGCACAACCTGTAGGACAGCATATTTCGACCTGTTTCTACATTCAACAGGATTATTCTCATAGCCTTGAACGGCTCTATGAGGCACTATAGTGTATACTCCCAACCCCACCAAGGTCATATTACCATGTGATACTGATAAGAGCGCTATTCAGATGGGAAATGTTAGGAAAATAAGTGGGGGATGGAGAATAGAGGAAACAGGCGCTTGGGATGGGGGTGTTGGAGGTAGCATGGGGAGCTCTTGTACTGAAAGCTTTGAGGGCTTGTAGCATTGGATGTAGCAGCAGTAGATGCTCAGCACATGTGTTGGTTGGAAACCTCTCCAAAGCCAGCAGATTGGATGGTAGTGCTGCATAATCAACGTAATTAATGGGTTATTATACCCCCGTGACCTCACATAGCGAACTGGCAAAGTAAACCGCCGTGAACGAGGGTACTTAGACTAAGTGAAGCACTGCAGCACTGTGAAATGCAATCATGAAGCCGCAAATTTTACCTAGCACAGTGAGTTCAGCGATCTCGCTCTCCCTCTCTCCCACCATGTTAGTTCCAACGCAGATGTATTTCCCTGCATCGCTCTTCCTGGCGTTGGTGATCATCAGCTTGCCACTGCGAATCTAAAAGAAAGCACACAAAAAAGTATTTGCACTGCTGTTTTCGCACAAGATTTCACCATCCATCTTTGTGAGCATTTGTGTACATTTCATAATGTATATCATAATATGGCCAATATCGTGATAAAATGTGCCACGGCTAAAGTTTCTCTCTGTATGTTTATTTAAATGCCTGATGCCACCCACATATTTGTCTATCTTCAATTTTAAAATATACACTTGATGTCATAACAGCACATAGAGTTGCGTATGCCTCTGTGCATCCTTATGCATCTCTTTATCTAAGGATTGGAATCTGCACTGTCTTTCAAGCCACACAGAAGGTCACCCATTATAAAATTACATAATTCATATCTAGTGCTACATTAGCACAGAACCCTGGGAACAAAGTCTCTGCCTCTTTGTGGGGATCTTCCTCAGATGTTCAGTCAGTCCGCTTTGCCTTTCCCAAACAGTTTTTTATCTCCTCTGTACGAATATCAGCAGACACACACGCACACGCACACGCACACACACACACACACACACACACACACACACACACACACACACATACACACACACACACACAAACAACGCAGGGGTGGAAGATATCTGCACTAAATACTATTTTCATTCTTTTCATATCATCTCCACCAAACACCCCCACAGACCATGGTAGCCGTCTTTATGCTTTGAATGTGAGCTACTGTACTGATCATCTGCCGCTACCCAGGGTTAAAGGTGATACCAGAGCAGCAGTGAGCAGAGTTGATGCTATAATGGGAATGCTGTTTGACCTCAAAACAAACACATAGCCGTTTCCTATACCCAGACATCTCCTCCCAGGCTTTACTCCCATCAACTTCAATTAAACTTTCAGGTCCGTTATTATGATTTAAGATTGCTTTTCCCCCCTACTCAAGCTAAGCAATGGAATCTATTCATATGTGCCTGCTCAAGGCACACACAGCCTGTAAAAGCACAGTTCTGTTATTTCTTAACAGAGGTCAGAGGTCAAGGTTGCCTACAGTGCTGTGACCATGAAGCAGGCAGTAGATTCAGCGTCATGCTAGGCCGCACCTGGGTTGGTGAGCACTCCCCATTCACCAGTATACAAATGGAACACATCATTACATGCTACTGCAGGGATGAAACCAATGACCTTACATTTATTAGTCAGCCTCCTACAGGCTTACACCTCATACTGTACGCCGACTAAATAACAACTAAGAGTGGCCTAACTATGGCTGACATTCCAAATCTGTTGCAAATGATGTGGTTTTAAGAGGAAGATTTAACAAACTGTGGTGTGACTTGTGGTCGTGTGTACTTTTTATACACAATGCCAACCACTAGTAATCACAAGGAGCAAGTGGGGGAATTGGGAACTGGTATTGCAGATTCAGCCATTCCTGTGTCAGTATTCAGTGGATTTGGTTTGGATGTTTGGACTAACTGGATTAGAGCCAATGAAAAATCTTCTATAAATGACAAAACATAACTGCACAATTGCATACAGTAACAGGGATGTTTATACTGCAATGGATAATATCTGATAGCACTGTTGGAATTCTAGCAAGTAAGACATAAACACTTACATAAAATAAAATACAAATACATTAATTTATCTATCTATTTATCTTTATTTTTTAAATAGAGTTTGTGTGGTTTAATTCCACATAAAAGATAAGAGAATTGCATGGAATTAAATAATAATGCAGATACAATTAATGACTTTTTTCCAATTACTTGAATGCCAGTGGTTAGATCTATTATTGGCTCATAATCTTTCCCATACTGTAGTTTTCCATTTCACGCAGTAAGCACATATTTTCATTAAATGCAAAACCATATTTATTAAAATCAGGAGACTGATGTCACCCAGTTGAACCCTGGATAAAGAGATTTGTGTCTCAGATTCACTGAGCATCCATAAGCAACTGCTGAGTCTATGTAATAACTGTTTCTTGAGCAACCAATATCAAATGTTGTGGCAATGTAATGATGCCACTAAAGTATTCCTCAAGGACTGCAAAGATGATCTTGCTCGAACCGATGCCATTGACTAATACTTCTGTTCTGCATCTTCTTGCTGTTTGCTGTAAATACTGCTGCACTAGTAACTTTAGCAGCTGATTAAAGAGCAGACCAAGAGCTTTTTTATTTCCTGGACTGACCGCTCCTCGTTTTTAGCAGCAGTGCCATTGCTAAGAAATCCAAAATGTGGTTTGTCTATCCTCCATCTCGGACACTGAAACCTCAGCTTTCGTCTCTGCTCTGTTTCAATGTGTTCTCTTTCTTCTTCACATAGCCTCAAATGCCCTGCAGGCACACACATTCTGAAGCCACTTTTAGTGTGATTTACATGGACGCTACTTTTCTGTATAAAGGCTTTTTAAATTAAAATCAATAAATCACGCTTTTCCTGTGTGTGAGAGTCTTCAAACTGTTATTGAGAATTAACTCACATCTTCATCTACATATTAGCATTAATAAATGATGGTCCTGTCCACAAGGGAAAGACTCAAAAAGATGGAAAGTAGCCATGAATCACTTGTGATGGACTCCTTTGGTCTTTGTACAGTAAGTGATGTCTTTGAGTGAACTCTCACGGCAAAGACATATTTCCATATAGAAAAGATGATTAGGCAGGACAAAGACAGGCACGCAGAACTTACAAAGCAAAAAGCAGCCTTTGTATTTCCCTCAGACGAGCCTCCCCCTGGCTCTGATCCTCTCCTTAAATCAGAGATAGCTGTTCTGTCCATCACAATCCCCCAGAGAGACTCTACCTGTCACTCCACACTAACATGAGCTTTGAATCTGCTCTTGTGTGTCTCTGGCAACATGCACAGACATTCAAATAAACAAATGAACACACACACAAACACACACACACACACACACACTAATCATATGAGTTGCTGAAACCTGGATCTATTCTTTCTGGCCTGATCCATCACCATCAGAAGCTTCTGGGTTGGATATGAGTTCCGTGTGTACAAAAAACATGAAAATAATATCACTGCTGTATACATGACAACTTATATCAGATTTATAGCATGCTGTAGTCTATTCTATATGATGACACTTTCTGTTATTGTGTATGTTTGCCATTAGGTCTTTTCTGATGCTCTATTTTATGGTTAGCATTTTTCTGTACAAAGTATAGCCTCTTTTCTATTTTCTACTGGCACCTTTAGTTCTGTGCAGGATCTCAGAGATGACACAGGTACAGATGATGTTGTTATTTTGCATTCACATGACACAAGGAAATTGTTTTGTGATCTCGATTTACCAATCTGGCTTTTTACACTTCAGAATTACTGATATGAGAGGTAATTGGTGCTTTAGAGTTCAAAAAAGGGCAACTAAATACCAAAGATTTACACCTGGTAGCTTGTGCAGCACGGTCCAAGAGTTGTGAAGCCATATCAATAGTATCTTGCAGATTTTTTATTATGTGGATGTACCAACCGGTAATTAGTGTTTTGTCTCACCGTTAGACTCTAACATGATGGTCAATAATGACAAAATCAAAAAAAATTGGTGAATTATTCCTTAAAGCTGAGAATGATGTGTAATGCTTAAGCTCAAAATCGTATCCTTTACTGTGATGCGTTCATCTCTGTCGTCTAAGTTGGCGCCGTCTTTCCTCCAGGAGATTGTGGGTTCAGGGTGCCCCCGGGGTGGTTGGCACTCCAGCACTGCCGGCTCACCCACTGCGACCATAACATCCACTGGGTTCTGTCTGAAGTCATCGCGTAAAACTGGAAAACACACAGAAAGCAGAACAGTCAATTGAGTGAATTCTCTAATAGTCTGACTATGATTTGACAATGATAAATCACAATATTTGCTCATATTGTTGGTGCCTTCAAGTGGGGTTGTATTTATTGTGTCAATGAGAAGAGTCCATTTCAGTCACTGATTTAGTATTCACAGCTGTCCCAATTGGGAATTTGTGGCATACTGTGTGCTGATGCGTTTGTTTTAAATGTCAGAGCCCAAGGAAATTGCTTTTGTATTTTTTTCATCATTTTATTCTGTTGTCTACCCTTTTGTTGTTCCTAGCATGACAATGAAATGCACAAAACACAAAATTATTGCCGCTTTTGTGATGAACACAAAGACAAATATTAGTTTTATTGTCAGTCAGTGTTCTCAAGACTTAAATCACTTAAACAGCAGGAAATTGACTTCCCATGTCAAAAATACGACCTTCAGTTCCATTTGAAAGCAGCATAGAGAAGAGCTTTTTGCTAGATCTGTTCATCACATATGTTATGAGCAGCATATCAACTCTTGCCCAAAACACATTCACTGTGATGAGTTGGTCATATAATATCATATATATGATACATCATTTATATAAATCAGCACTGTAATATAACCTGCCAGGATCCCTCACGGTTGCTCCCTTACTCAAACAGGGGATAAGGTCTATTGAGACAAGCTGCTGAGAAAGCTGGTTGTCTTAACGGCTGACAGTAAGACAAGAAGATACATTGCTACAGAGCAATGCGGAAAGGTGAAATCCAGACGGCTCCACTAGCAGACAGCGGAAAGCTACCACAGCAATTTATCATCTTTCCACAACGAGTAGTCTGCGTACTGAAAAAAGAGCTCACCAGCAGCCAGAAGCTGAACTGGAGACAAAGCAAACTCGCATTCACTCCAAGAAGCCCAAGAGAACAGTATGATTTCTGGTGGCCGTGGGCAGCTCCTTCCTGTCTACACCGTCGGCCATATATAAAGGACGGCTCAAGCTCAAGCATGAGGAGGAGCACATTTCTGATGAGCGGCAAGGGATTCTAAAAACGTAACTGTGTCAAACTAAATCAAGTGGAATAATGTTAGAGCTCTAAACTGTAACATAGGCATATTATTTGCAAGATTACAGCAAGAAAGAAAGTGGAATTTAAATGAGTAAAAGAGAAATGGGTACACCAGAAACAAAAACAATCTCTTGTTCTATACAACTGAGCGAAATTCTGCTCCTGATGAGGTGTACGACATGTGGTAATGTAGACGCCTGTGCATGAGTGACTGCTGTAAAGCATTCCCAGTCTTAAATTACAGAAGGGGAGGGGGGTGTAGAACCTGAACAAGCCATGGGAGTAGAGCCAACAGAGAGAGCTAACAGAGAGCAGCAGAACTCAATAGAGCTGGGTTGGGGTGAAAAGGCAGGAAACAATGAGGAAAAGGCATAATCACTCCCAGATGGCAGCAACTCATTCACCTCTGGCGACGGATTTGTACATAACACTGGACAAGCAGGCCTGAGACGCCTGATGAGCACTGTGGCTATGGAAGAACAAATTGGGACGACCTTCTAATTGGAGGTATTTTGGCCCCCGCACTTCTTTGAGCTCCACTCTGCTGCTCTGCCCCTCTGATCCTCTGAGCCGGGTTGCGACTGGCTGACTACAGTTGATTGAGTGCTGATGGGAAACAGCTGTCCGACGACCCCCCTCCCCACCGCCGCCAACACCACTGTGTCACATGATAAAAGGCATTCCTCGTGGGACGCAAAAACATGGTTGAGGTTACTTCAGACAGGAAGAAAGTGATAACATCACAATTGTGCGCACAGTGTGCATGTGTGTGTGTGCGTGCGTGTGCACATGTGTGTGCGTATGTGTGTGTGTAAGTTGATTGATTGACTGATACTATCTTATAATTTCAATAGCAATCAGGTTACACATCTGTTTTTACTATCGTGTGAGGTCCAAATGTCTCCATAGGATTTGAAAGACTAGACTATTTCCTCAAACCCCTTTGTTAAAGATTTAATTTTGGTGATAGCCTTGGAGTTAGTGTAAGAAATGAGGCAAGGAGTGATAAGGGTTAAAAGCAGAGGAAGCTTAAGAAGGTGAGTGAAGAATGTCCTGCGTGTGCGTGCTTTTGTGTACGGGAACATGGAAAAGTTGGCACGTTTTTGCATGTTATATTATTGTGCCGGGTAAGCACACAAATAATCTAGAACATGTGTTTGTAAAACTGACTGTTTATATTCTCAGAAATGGAAAGCGTATCTGCCTATTCAGTTATAATAAGAAATGATGCATGCCCAAGTAAAAACCTTGCAAGCATACACAAATGTAAATACTTTGATTCTCCAAAGCTATGCCAAGACCGACTGTGTTCCAGTTCCTCAACAATCTTGAATGACTTTTCCTGTCATCTATAAGCTCCACACAATTCATATCATTTTTGCTTATCTGTAAACATATCCTGACAAGCTACTCTGTAGGAGTGATGTTGCTGACGCTGCTGTCTAACCCTAAATCGTTTCAGTCAGGGTGTCAGGCTCCATAGGAAGGGAGAAACATTTGCTGCATACATACATACATTTTTAAATGTTGCAGGCTGATTAATTAAACGTGGACATCCTGTGACGGCTGCGCTGATTTCAGGGACGTTTGAAGATTTGCGCAGAGGACAATCACCACAAATTAAAGCCCCTTTCTTGCCTCTGCTATCAAAACACAGACTTCACTCTTTCTTAGCACGCTTTGATTGCAGAGTCATTAATATTTCTCCTGTAAATGCCTCTCAACTTCATCAACTAAATCTTTTAATTTACTTTCATCTTGTTTTACAGTCTTCTATTTCGCTCTTACATCTGGCTTTGTACGCTATCCCGTCTCTCTTGTTATCCTCAAATCATACTTGTTCATTTCACAAGTTGCACATGTGCAAATTCCCAGGTTTTCAAAGCCATTCACAGCATGTGGGCCCTGGCTTCTAACAGTGAAACCCACCTCTGCAGCTTCTAATGCCAATCCTGCTTGCCTGTTTAGCTGGAGCTTTGCACCTCTTGCAGTCTTCTTTTTTCCCCTCTATCTGATCCCTCCAGATGAGAATCTCATAGCCCACTTCAAAGCATCAGCCCTTGGCCTCACTACCCTGGATCTGACAGTGTCTGACTTGTTAGTCCTCTGGAGCCTGAGCCAGAGCTTGAAAGGCCTGCTGCAGTCGAGCTACAATAATCCTCTCTGCAGAGTCCAACTTGACCAAAAAGGAATACATTCCGACCCCACAGACAGGGGCGGGATGGGGGACACATAGTAACCTTATCCCACTACATCACCATGAGACAACCAGAGGTATCTTTTGTCACCACAGTCAAAACCAACCCACCCTTGTTACTCCATTTTATATTCAAAGTGTTTTTACACATTGCAGGTCCAGCTGTCCAACTATTTTGGTACAGCAATCATTCAGATGTCCCAAAATGACAACATTACTGTAATGTAACCGATGGTTTAATATCAGTTACAGCTAAGAACAGCTGTGCATGCTTTTTAGGAAGAAGAAAGTAGGACACTTTTCCACATGCATTTCTACAATATTAAAAGTGTTTTATTTTTTAAAAACAGGGAAACATGCAAAAATTTAATGGAGGGATGCTTCACCCTGAGTTTTCAATTGTAGATTCAGATTCAGTAGAACAGTCCTCAATGTCACACAGTAATCTCTTTTGTCAGAATTGGTTAACTTTGGTTTTGTCTTTGACATAAGTAGAAAGGAATAGGTCGACATTTTGGAAAATACGCTTATTTGCTTTCTATCTGGGAGTTAGATGAGAAGATTGATACCACTCTCATGTCTGTACACTAAATATGAAGCTACAGCAAGCAGCCACTTGGCATAGCTTACAGTAGCACAAAGCCTGGAAACAGGAAGACACAGCTAAACTGTTTTTTTCCAAAGGGGATAAGAAATCCACCTACCAGCGCCTCTAAAGCTCACTAATTAACATGTTATGATCTTGATTGTCGATACAAAAACTAAAATGTAAAAATCAAGTTGTGGTTTTAGAGGGGGTATTATGTGCTGGACTGTTTTTTGGCCAGGAGCAGTGACTTTCTGGAGTATCCGCTGGTTGCCTGGCAACCCCGCAGCAATGACTGACTGAAGACTCTAGGGATTCACAAAATGTTGAACAGTTCTTTTATGTAAGATAGAATTCCACTTAGATGGAATAAAATGGCAAACATACAGCAATGATGCCTATCACATGTTTCCAAAGGCTGGAGGTGATAAAGTAGTATGGCTACTTAATAGCCAAAATAATATCTTACTTAAACAGCAAAGACTGAATGTGAGTGATTGAATGTGATTTAATGGATGCTCTGTTTGAGAAAGATTGGTATTCACTGAATACCATAACAGCCTTAACCCATTGGAACTTCATACATTATTAATACATATGTGCATGATTTTATCAGTTACTTATTCAAGTACCTCATACACACTGGCTTCCTCTAAATGGTTCAATAGTGAGCAGAGAAATTCTTGCTAGGAAAAAAAAAAAGGTGGACTATCAACCACGTCTCTAAAAATGACCCCATTCTCTATTTATTTTTTACATATTGTAGGTAGTGTGACTATTTTTCTTACATTTCATCAGACCATGTCTGTATATGTAATATATGTAAACACTAAAATGGAAGAAAAAAAACAGACCGAGCTGGAATTATGGTTCCTTCTCTGTTCTGTGGCACTCTGGACTGAGACCGCACTAGAACTCATTATTCCAAGAGTAAGTAGTAATATGTAAAAATAAGTACTGGCATCGATTACACTGTCCTGAAGGCTTAATGTTTCCCAGTGCTTAAAAGCATTCATTCCAGCTCAAAGACAAACCAGCCTTCTCTGACTTACATCTACCAGAGCACTGACTTTAAAATATATAAATATAATACATATCCAAAGCTAACCTACAGCAATCATCTAAGCCCAGCAGATATTAAATCTTTGCCTTTTCTCACAATCTATATCTCCTGACCTTTCCCTACCCCTACCTCTCTGCCTCTATCCATCTCCCCCTTCTTTTCCTCCACCACCACCTCCTCCTCTTTTCCTCCACCTTGCTTTTGTAGAGCTGGAGTCAGGAGAGACAGAAAGCTGCATGAGGAACAGCTGCTCCACAGAAAAACCAATATGGGCAGCTCATGCACTGTACAGCTGGTCAGATAGATCGAAAAAAGACACACACACACACACACACACACCAGTCACACAAGAGGTCCAGTGGGCCTTGCACCCCTATGCAAGCACATACCAAAGCCAATATCATTGTATGAACTGCAACCAAACAAATCCAATAAAAAATGAAGGTCCTGCACACACAAATTAGGATACATGCATTAGCTAAACCTCATAACTACACCACACGAGATTTGTAGAATACACATCAGCATCCAGAAGCCGCTGCATTCTGCTTATAAAGGCAACAGAAATTCCTTGCCTATCCTCCCCAAGCTCCCCTATTTGAATTTCATTTTCTGCAGAGAAATCATTACTCCAAAAAGTCCCAGGGCAAACACATTTTGTTGCATGCAGGCCCATAAATATATCTTATGTTTGGCCAGCCAATTAACTCAACATAGAGCCTTTTTTGGGGTAAAGCTCCGGGTTATAATATTTTTTGGGCCAAATTTTTAACTTTGAGTTTTTCTTTTCTTTTGGTCTCATTCCCTCTTAGACTCAAATAACGTATAGCCCTGTGTAAAGACCTGTCAGCCCAAGGCATTAGCTGTTAACCCAAAGTTCACTATTTGTGCTATCTGGATTTGTATCTTTACTTACTTTAATTTTATAAATGTCATTGTTTTTATCTCACTCTATTTTGTGACAATAAAAATGTTGTCTGTAGCCTTTTCTTCTCTTCTTCAAACTTTACACTAACCAGCATATATACAAAAATAGCTCACAGTACAAATAGAACAGACAAAGTTACCTCAGCCCCTCTCCTTACTATACTTAATAGTCATAGGATACTTGTCTCAAAGTTAGCTCTTCTATGCTTATTTTCTTTTTCCTTGTCTTAAATCCAACCTTCAGTCAAGTTTTTGTTGCAATTTTGGCCTCTTTACAAAGTCTGTTAACTGTTTTGAACTATCAAAAAATACAATGACAACAGATCGGAAAGTCAAAAGAAAGTCTGACAGAAATGATGGTGCATGTGCAATGGACATAAACACAACCTATTAAGAGGCACTGCATTCTGACAGGGGTTTTATGTGAACCATGATGCCGTGTGAGGACGGATGCACTGGTTCATCACTTCTTGGATTTTCTGACACTCTAATCCTGTTGATGTACGTGCAGAACATATCACTCGTGAGGGGCAGACATTAAAACCAGCTAAAAGGATTGTGTAACCTCCATTTTAATCTCCTCCACTCATCCTGTCCCCCGTAAGAAGGAAGACAGGAGGAAGAGAAAAGGGGAAAAGCATTGCTGAGAAAAAAGAAAGGCCAGATATAGAGAGTCAGATGGACATGAAGCAGATTAGGAGAATTAGTGAAGTGGCAGAAGAGCTTGTTGAAACAGCTCTGATAGGGTTAGGTAAATTGTCAATCACACAAAAGTGCAAAAGGTTAGTTCTGTTGTTGCCTAAAAGGTCTTGATTTCTTTCATTTGGCCTGTTGACAATAAATTAAGATTACATCAGTTCTCAGGATGAAGATTGGAGTTCTATAATGACTAGATTTCACACAGGTCAGGTTCAGAGAGCAAGCAGGGAAGAGGAGCTAAAAAGAGATCAAAAAGGTATTCATCTCTGATTCCTTCTCTGTGATTCCTAACTTTTCTTCACAGTGATCTGTCTCATCAATAGTTTTCACTGGAGCACATGCTGGTACAGTATGAAACAAAACCAAAATCAAATACTGAATCCTTTGAGAATCAAAAGAAAAAAATGTGAATACAGTAGTACAGACATTACATCGTGTTTGGTTTGAAGGATCTGAGAACAAGTGCTGTAGACATCTGTATCTTAAGGCTTTCTGAGTTGTTGAGAGGAAATACAGACTGACAAGTAGTTACAAGTAGGACACATACACATGCTTGTTTGTTTATGGGATACATAGTGTTTTTATTGAAAACATTCCCACACATAAGTTTTGCTCATTTACTCTGCAGCATACAACATAAAGCAAGGCCGCTGTGCCCTTGAAGATCGGCCACTCAACCCAAATACTACATTACACCAGACACACCTGCTGTATATCAAACTGCAATTTTTAAGGTGGGAAAAAAATAAAAAAAGACAGAGATTCAACATGTTGTTGTTGAAATGTCATACCATTGAGGACAATGATTGGACTCTACGGTAAACAGTACAGGGATCAGAACAGATTAGGGTTGGATTTGAAAAGACTTTTCCATAGAAGTCATCCACCCGATCAAACTTAGCTAATGGTGACTTCCGCAAAGCTCATAAATCCATTCCAAATCTTTTATTATTGTTATTTCATAACAAATAACAATTAACCAATTTACTACCAGTCGGCTTTGACTACGCACAAAAGTTATAATAATACCATAATAACACATAATAACGATGTGTTTTCTGACACTGGGCTGCAGCTGCAATCTTACTGGTTTGCAAGGCTTTATATCAGTTACATATATATTAGATCATTACTATGTAATAAATTGGGTTATAATATCTCAACTATATCTATTACTTATGCTTTTACTTTTACATTTCTCCACCAGCCTCCCATTTTACTATGCAATTATTACATGTAGTTTTAACTGGCCTATATGTCATTGCACTGTGGGAGTAAATCCCCCGGTTTTCTACTTTTAATCCTCCTTAAGAAGAGTTGTTCTAAATTGTATTTATGTACATCACTAGCATCAACTGAGTACACACATTCATTAAAACCATCTAACATGCTAATCACTTTGAAGTACATCTTCTAATTCTCATTTTGTTAGGGCTTCCCTATTTCATTAAATCAAGTTTCTATTAAGCAAAATAAATGAATAGAAAGTAAATCAAACTCAAGATGGCAGAATGGTCTATTCAATCAGTGCAAATGCTTTCATATGAATCTCCTTTCCCCGGGCACATTATGCATGTGGAAGGACACTCCGTAACGTGTTAGAAAGATAGCTGTAGGTATCAAGTTGCAAACCTTTATAATTTCTACAAAGTCTTACACTACATACATGACTGAGAGCTCCTTCGGTGTTGTGATGTTGCAAGCCTTGTATGAGCAAATCTTTCTGAAGTCTAATTAAAATCTTTATATGTGTGGGTGTTGTCTGCTCTTGCCAGCTGTCATTTTGTAAGTAGTCTACACTTTGTATACCAAAGCTCTTTGACTCATCACCATAACAATGTTAACTGTATGTTGTATAGCTAAACTCATTAGGCATGTCCTTTACCTTAAACACCTGGTTAAGCTGTAAAAAAATGTGATTGTAGAATGACCACCACCTCGGGTCACATAGAAACTTTAATTATTTCAGCCTAAACTGGGAATTCCTTCTGGTGTAGGTGATAATAGGAGGCGAAAGAGCAAACAACAGAGAATGCTGGGAGGATGACACTAATGAGCGACAGGCAAGGCGACACAGAGAGGTGTTGACAGTAGCAGGTTGAAATGGCGGTAGAGAACAGGCAAAACCTGAGGATTGTTGATCTCAAAGCATAATGACCTACATACTGAGATCTGTACTAACAATACCTCTCCATAGGGACATGACCTCCTGCAGTCTGATCCTGTGTCACACAAGCACTGCTTTATTACATTTAAGGCCTGTTCCAGGTGTGAAGCAATTCACTGACTCAATTGAGAGAATCAAGATAGAAAATGGTTTGTGATTCAAATCAAATAAAAAACTAAAAGAGGGAACAACAAAAAACGGACTATTTGCAGTGTTAATTGTGGCAGCAATAGCAGGCACCTGGATCTTTTAGATAGCAGGAAGTAGACACCAATGAGCATGAGAATGGTACAAAAACCAAATCAAGTCCTCTTCTTGTGAATAATGTAGAGAGCTGGAGGCAGTAGAAACGTGGCCCTTTCTCTCCGGGGCAAGAGTCCCTCGCATGAAAGCAGAGAAAAGCCACACACACACACACACCACCCTTTAACCCTCTCATTAGTGTAATCCTGCATGAGAAGAGTAAATTGTCATGAATAAATCCACTTAGAAGGCAGCGAATGAAAGACTTTCACTTTGAGATGGTTGCATTACCATTTCAATAAGCGTGCCACGCTGCAAAACGTTGGCAGTGTTTGACAGAGTAATTGGGAACATTAACGAGTAGATAAAATATGGTTAGTGGTGGGAAGCATGTATGCAAGCATGTGCATGTGTGAGTGTGTCAATTAATTTTTTGCACAGACAAAAAAAAAAAGATTTTTCCACTAATAAGGCCAATGAATCCCCCTGAAGGAGTGAGAATGGCGAGAAAAGACTTTGTCTGATAAAACAAAAGAACTGGAAGGCAGACAGACCTTGAGACAAATGTATTCCAGTACACAGTAAACCCATAGAAACCTCTGTTTGAGCAGTATGACCTTAGAGAGGGCGTTTGGAAAATCTCCTTGGGCTAGGTTGAGTTAAATAAGCACCTTCAATGAACTGTACACAAAAAGCAAAGAGGGGCAAACTTCAGGGTACGTGCAATTACACACTGCAGAGCATAAATCTGAAGCTTAGTGGGCTTCTCTTTGTTTAAATGAGTATCTACCTTAATTCCTAGCTGGCCTTTGTTTGTGAAAGAAGACGAAGTGGGTAGAGATAGAAATAATAAAGAGCAAAACCCAGGAGAGATGCTCCAATAGAGGAGTGCACCCAGGTCACAAACACAGGAGAATGGAGAGGAGGAGGAGGAGAATGAGGAAGAGCTGGTGGTGGGGAGGGCAACGTACTGTAACAAAGAGAAAAGTGAGCGAGACAAAGACTTACAGTACAAGTAGGGTAGGAGTAGATGCAGACACAAAGAAACAAAGAACTTCTCGCTTTATGGCGAGACTGGTGCCAAAATAGGCAAAGTTGTCCTAACAAACACACACACACGCACACACAAATTACACACAGTACACACACTCACTGTTACAGCTATGTTCAGCATCCTAATGTACCCTAAGGTGCCCTAGTCCTTCCCCTGTCATCAATCTGAGAGTCAATTCTGGGCCCAGGAGGGAAAGAGAGTATGGGCAGGTATGTAACGCTCTCCAGTGTGACAGAAATAATAATAATAAAAAAAGATAATATAAAACAGACAAAGATACTAGACAGAATCATGGGCTGTTTTCACACAGATATCTAGACTATGGCATTATATTCCAAGCCATATTATGCTGATTGACAGGCACACATTCAGCATTGGGATACACAACACAGCACAACAATGCTTTTTTTCAGCCAGGGAAAAAATTACATTATAGTGACAGGGAAAGATGCTGACAGTGCAGGTATAGATAGCAGAATCACATGACCCCAAGGTGTGTATAGAGGCTCCATTTGACACTATCCTACACATTATTTCCCCACAAATTATGCATATGTGAAGAGATGAAGCCTAGAGCCATTTAGCACATCATGTCAGGTGTGTGATACTGGTAATGTGTGCAGGCGAGGTGAAGTAGATGTGATAAGCGCAGCACCACATTGCCGCTACTCCAGAGCAGACGGTATGAAACAACCAGGGTTTTCAAGCATCCAGTTGTATTCACATCATTTATTGCCCTCCAAGTAGGCTTCCAAAAAGGATTTTGAGCTTGGTGCAAACATATATACACACCACATCACCAACAAAATCAGAGGGGTTTCAGAAATGAATCAAGTGATCATATGCAAACACACATAAAGCCACAAATTCGACACAGGTGCTGTTTCACGTCACAAAACAGCAACAGTAGTGTTTGGCACCTATAATCGCTTCAAGTCATGGAGAGGCTGAAGACTGGTGATTTAAAGTAGGAACAGAAAGAGAAATTGAGTATAACGACAAGCTTGTTTGGTTTGGACCAAACTGCACCAGGAAGAAATGAATGGAGGGAGAAATGAACGAGGGGTGAAAGATGAAACTTTAATGATCCCTCTGGGGAAATTGGGTCATTGCAGCAGCACGGAGGAGGAGATAGATAAGAACAGAACAAATGCACATTGTTGCAGATAATGCAAAGTACTAAAAACAAGATCAACATATTAAGGGTTATTCAAAAGATAACTAAATGCAATGAAAGTGTTCTTTAACAAATGTAAATCAAGTAGTGTCAAATAAATGGAAATGTTGGATGGGGTGTTTACATGTGTAAATGTGCATTGTGAGATGTTTAAATGCTCAAAAATTGCAGATGGAGCAAACATCGCAGAAGAAGGGAAGATGAGAAAAGACAGATTGAGCAGAGGGAGAGCAGGAGGATTGTGCTGCAGCCCCTTTAATTGGTAGGAAACAAGAGGTTTCTGAATAAACACCCACCACAAGAGAGAGCCGGGCTCATTTTTCCCTTCCTCATGCTATCCTTCTTTTCTCCTGAGTAGTTTCGCTGAAGCTAACTCAGAGTCATGCTCCCCCCAAAGCTCTTCCTCTTCACTCGTCAACAGCCACGACTGTTTGTCCTCCAACCTCTCCTGTGTATCTGTCTGTTGCTGGGAAGACAAACTAAACACCATTTCAAGATTTCCAAATATAACAACAAACTGCTCTCAGAGTAGCTATGATCCCCCATCTCTGCACCTACCACTCTCTATCTCTGTCTCCCTTCTTTTTCTCTCACTGCTGGCCTGCAGTCTTTGCCTTATTTCTGCTTTTTGGTCTTCCCCTTAATTATCTCATGGTGGACGAGGTAGCCCCTACCATCCCCCACACCTCTGCAGCCCCACTACTGAAAGACCCTGATGAATAATTTCACGTTTCTGTAGCCTTCTCTTTCTCTCGTCTTCAAATTGATTATTGTACAGAAAGCACAGCTAAAAGAGAAGCCCACTGGGTAATTTGTCTTTCTGACGAGAAGAGTTCATGGATAGGTATGGGGGAGGGAAAGCAGAGGGGCTCGAAATGATATGCAAAGGAAGAGAGAAAAACATGATTATACCAAAAAATAGAAATTGTATGCTTCGCCCCGTCTTGTCTCTGATAGCTCATTCCGTTTGATGTTGTGGTCAGAGGCACAATCGAGGAGAGTGGACATTTGCATGTGAAAATGTTCGTAGCAAAGTGAGCAAAGTGAGAGAAGTACATCCCTGAGAAGCATCTGTAATTACATGAAACCCATTGGAAAATAAAGCTAATACAGCACCCTGTCATCCTCGTTCTCCATCCCCTCTGTGTTACTCTGCAAATCCCTACTGCAAACACTGCTGCAGCGCTGTGGCAACAAACATTCATCTGTCAATGTTTGATTCCACGTAAATAAGACTGCTGATGTACTGCTGTATGATGCCAGCCTCCAGGTGTTTCCAATCTCCTTGACAATGACACTCCCTCATTGGTTGGCGTGCAAGGCTGCCAGGGATGACAGAGATGGAGGGTATCATTTGGGCACCGCAGAAAAGATCACTAAGTGTGTGTACAGACACCCTGCCTTATCATTAGTATGAGGCATCCCACTAATAAGCTCTGTTGAAATACACCTATTCTGACTCAGTTCTCTGCAACATTAGGTGACTAACCTGCATGGATAGGCCATGGGTGATGATGAGGTCAATAGTGTGCGTCATTGACAATTTTGGTTAAGGCAAGTGCTAACCTGAAAAATATTGTTTAGTGACACTACACGCAGTTAAATGCATTTGCTATTCTTGTATAGGTTCCAAACAACTGTGGTTGAGGCACAGTACATACCTGAATCATTTTTATTGACACTAAAGACACAGTTCTAAATTTCTGTATGGGCTCCACCATGCAGCTTCTCCACCAGTGCAAAGTAAGCTGAATCAGCCCCCTACCCAAAGTCTCTTCTCATCGCTCTTTCTTTTCTTGCATGTACAGTACTGTACACCCTCATCACTTTTTATTCTCCCTTGTGTTTTCCTGTCTTCCAACTTCAATCTCTGCTTACTCTCATCTCCTTTGTTTCCTCTAAGCTATCTCACCATCTCTCAAGGCTTTGCTCCTCCCTATCTTCTTTTTCTTCTCTCCCGCTTCAAACCTGCTCTAAGGTCTTTCAGCTATGCTAGATTTTTTTTGTCCTCACTGGTGTTTAGGCCCACGCTTCCCTCTTTTTCTTCTCTCAGTCCTGTTGTGCATTCCCCACACACCCCCACCCCCGCCCCCAACACCCAAAACCCTC
>JAVQJD010087286.1:0-13613 GCA_036023655.1 Nannoperca australis
CTCTATTTTCTACTGTTTATTATTCTTTTTTCAATAACTTTATTGAGCATTGTAACTGTATCAAAAAGCAATTTCCCTTCTGGGATTAATAAAGTATTTCTGATTCTGATTCTGATAACCTAGCAATGAAATGGCAGTTTACCAAGCACCTGATTGAAGGAGTGTGCCCGTGTGTCTCACCTGCCCTTAGTTCCTATGCAGCAAGGCCGTCCCTTGATGTTACAGTCCATGTGTCTGTAGCCTGTGTGGTTCCACTTCTTGGGATATGTACACACCTGGAGAAGTGTAACGAGCCATTACACAGACATACTGTACAATAGTCTTTACCTTTATACTATTAACTGTTGTAGACCTCAAACACAGAGGTTAGTAGCAGTGTCCCCCTCACCGGCCAGTGGGTGATGTCATCCGGCCATGTATGAGGCTCTGCAGAGGCAGGCTCTTCACACACTCTGGTCACAACATGCAACACAGAAGGACAAAAGATTTGAAAAGGATTTCACACAAAATGCCAAGCAAATGCTGACAGTTAATTCACATACAAATCCACAAGGGCAATTAATTGGATTTTTATTGTTTCTTAGTGTTCTACATGTCACACATGTTCTCACCTGGGATCCTGGTGGCAGACAGAACCAGAGGACCTGTGGATGTCCGCATGCTCATTGTTCCATTTAATAAAGGTGGCCAGCGTACCCTGCATATACAGTTATTTTAATATTCAAGTATTTTATTCATAGAATCACAAGGGAATTAAATAATGAACAGGATGGTAATTGTTGTGTATATTCATGTCACAGCATCTTAAACACTCATAACTTCATGAGAAATGTTAATCTACTCAACAACATATCTTTAAATTTTCCCACAAGCAACTTGAAAAAATTAATTTGATACGGCCTTGTTGCATTTAGTATATGCTGTTTGTATTCTGTGGCTATAGGTGTGTGTAACTGAAGCGTGTTGAATTCCTTTTTGAGATCTTCAGTTGCATGTCTTGTGGATGCTCATTGAATGTGTCTTTGCTTGACCCTTTTCTCAAACCACACCAAGATGGTCAAACACAAGCCAATAAGCCACATATAAAGATGCAGGATAAAGCACCCACAGTGCAGTCGGACTTGTGGGTCTGCACACATCCAGAGTTGTCATTCTGAACGCAGCAGCCAGACTCTCTCTCCAGGTCTTTGGCCTTTTGGATCAGACTGACTATCTGACTGTCCTGACGGATGCACGGTGAGAACTTGGCCCCCAGGTGGATCAGGTCCTCCTAAAAAGTGGAGGAAATTTTTGTAGAGATACACATAACATGGCAACCCGCACATGGGAAAATGATCTACAGAACAGAAAAACAAAAAAAAATCCATTCCTTACATGCATTATTTCTGGAAGTTTCTCTGTCTTATAACAGGTTGTTAATATGTGTTCACGCAGCCAGACATGGCTGTTCTTTTCCAGAAAATATACAAACCTCATGGTTTAACTTCCAATACGAACTAGTTGACACTTTGTCAAGTGAAAATATATTGAATGCGGGTAACAAAAAGGATCAGTTTGACATTTTGAGGAAAATAATTTACTAGACTTGGCCAAAAGTCCCAGATAAAAACAGTGTGGGGTTAGGAGAAAGCCTGGTGAGAGTTACAGTGTGTGACAGGAAACCCAGTAAGTGAGAAAGACACAAACAAATTAGGGAGTAACCACACCCAATGACACCACACACACACACAGAGAATATCTCTTATCTGATAGTATTTTACAATCTGGCTCTGTTCATTTAGGATTAACGCCCATACTTTTAGGTAACAAGTCTCTTTAAATGTTATACATTTAGACAAACATCTAATGCGAGTGTTGATCTAGGTTCATAGTAAAAAACATACAGTGTAATACAGCAGCTAAACTGAGACCAGGGAGAGACTCACAGAGCTAGGACCAACCCAGAAGTTCTCCTGTTGTATATACTTGACGCTCTCATAAATGCCTTTGTTCTTCAGCACCTACAGAGGGCGACAGAGTGACACAGTTGACAATGGATCTGCTAAATGTTTAATATGACAGAGGTAGCAAAACACATTAAGCTTATTGTTCAATGTTCATTTATGATTTCAGAGTGAAGGATCATTAAAATAAATACATTTTGTCTTTTAAATGCATCATCTTTGCATTTCTGTTTGATGAATAGTATTTGTTAGGATAAAAAAAGATGACATCACTTTTAAGATGCTTTCAATAATTAATGATTTCAGCCTTGTATTGACTGAGCAGATTATGTAAGTGCATCTACATGGCATAGATTCCTAGTTACAAAGCTCAGTTTCACAAAAAGCAATAACCAGCCAGTCCGGCACTACAGATAGCAGGGTGTGTATGTCCTGTTGGTAGTAAATATGCTGAAATGCAACCACTTATGTCAAAATAATTCAAATTAAGTCAGTATTTCGCAGTAAACCATACGTTTTGAGCTTCACTCACCAGTTCAGATGTAGAATGTTGTGCAAACCCCACAGGGGCAAAACCATATGTACAACAGGACAGCAAAGTGATTACTATATGGACAAATGTGATCCAGTAGGTAAAGTAGGGCCTAAAAAAACACAGCAGAGAACCAAAAATCATGACTAGCCAATACATACTGCGAGTCATGGTATCAAACATCACATTACAGGGAAAAAATCAGTCTAAAACTCCTTTTAGCTGATTTCCTAGGTTAGTTTTCTCTCGCTGACTGGGGTCAATTATTTAAGTTAGTGAATAACCCACTAGTATGTCCATGCACATAAGGATTTTCTCATTCACAACCTGTGGCCGTGGAAGTCGTCCAGCTGCTTCTGGATGTTGCTGCTGAGACTACGTCGGTAGTGTCTGTTCAGCCACTTTCCCACAACGCCCATGCCGTACTGGCGCTTTTGTCTGTCAAATGCGAAGTGCTTAACTTGGGAGGCGATGCGACCACCCCGGCGAGGATGGCTCTTTTCGGGCACTGCTGTTGGTGTCCTGGGCGTTCGAGATACGTCCTTACTGGGGTTGGAAGAAAGGCAGGTAAGTAGAAACGGTAAGAAAAAGGATTAGAAATGGGAAATGAAAACAAGGGGACGAGCCAAGAGTAGTGGCGGGGGCAGAAAGGTGGGGTTTAGACATATAAAGCAGAAGAAGAAAATAAAGGTGTACAAATAAAATGCAATAACTAAATATTACAAGAAAATAGAGAAAACTGATTTAAACCATATCAACATAGCTAACTAACTTAATTGTTACTGTTTACATATGCAGGTTTTATTGACTTCCGACAGCCATACCTGTTTGGCATGTTCTGTTTATGCTGCATTTTTTGCTGAGTTTTGATGATTAATAGCTGGAACACAGCTTTTGTGTGGTGCAAAATAAGGATTATTGAACATGTATATACAGTATAGCAATGAGAACTATAGGTGCGTAAGTGACTCCAGTTCAGTGACTTTCTAAAAGGTGTTTTTGGTTGTGTATTTACTCACAGGCTTGGGAACTTCTGGTCAGGCTGCTCGCTGGGAGCAAAACATGCAGAAAGGGGAGGTGATTCAAATACGTCATCAGCCATAGAGTAGAACTCATCATGGGCATCAACCTACGCAGGAGATGAAATGGAGGGAAGAGGAAGAAAAACATAGAGAACAGCTATTAATTAGCAGCTAAGCCTCTTATGTTTAGACAATAGGTCATGTTCCAGAAATTTAGGACACCTGAGATGACGAGCAGTTTCTGAGCCTGTCAAACATTCTTATATTTTAATAGGTTTGACATACGTGTAAGTATGTATAGAATGTGACAGAAGGTTTGACAAGTATATTCTTATTAGATGTGGATGTTTAACCTCTCACCCCCATATTTCAGCCTCTTTCAAGCAGCAACTAAATATGAGGTAATGGTAAAGGACAAACAGGGGAGTTGAGAAGGAAGAGAGAAGGGAAAGTCTGGAGAGATACGTTTTAAATCTACAAAAGAGAAGAAATTTGAAAGATGTGAAAAGAGATTAGAAAAAGGAGACAGCCCTGGCTGACTGACATGACGATGGGAGGTGATGTGCAAGGAATAAAAGAGGCAAATGCATATAAGAGAGGCACGCAGGCAGTGAAAGTGGAATACAGTGATAAACACGTGTCACTGCTGACATACACAGTAAGGAAAAGAAAGTAAAATGGAAAAACTGCCTAAGAAAGTTGAAGCAAAGAGAGAGTTTGCTGTCAAGGCACTGACAGGGGGGACAGAGAGGGTGGCTGCTGACCTTGCTGAAGAATAGCGACTCAGACGTGTCTGCGGAGTCCACGGTGTCCTCGTCCATCCAGCTGGGCCGGGCAAAGCTCCTCTTAGGGAAACTGCGACCTGTCTGGGAGCCTGCCAAGCCGCTGCGACCCTGAACAACACACACCACATAACTTATTTTAGACATGCATAATGTTTCTTAGATTGGCTCTACTTAGATTTTATTGTATAATACTTAGTTTTACTATGTTATATTACTGTTTGCTGAGGTTGTGTTGTCTTTACACAATCTTGTTGCATTACAAAATAATATTAGAAAATACATTTCAAATTGTGTGTCTGGCATCTGCACAGTTTTTCTATAACACCAAATGTAAATGGATATATTTAGAAACTTTAAGTCAATGACAAATGTGTATATTAACTCCTATCCCACACCATAAACTTGAGATCCAGATTTTATAGAGATTTGTTGACTGAATAAAATAAAATTAAGACAATTGTGAACAGCAATGAAAGCTGTGGTTGCTGTGGAGAAACAAAAATTAAACCACTTATCTAATGCAAACAATAAGTAAAGCAACCTTCGCTTTCCTGTCTGGATATCATATCATAACACACACACACACACACACACACACACAGAGGTTTTCTGGTGCCCCACCCACCCTCAGGAAGTTGGATGCAGCTCGGATGCTCATGCGGGCGACAGACTCCCTCTTACGTCTGGGGAAGCGGCCGTACCCGGAGCGCTGGCTGGTGAAGGAGCTGAGTGAGGTGACACCCGGGGTAATGGGACCCGCCTGAGTGGGTTGGGGCGTCCTGGGGGAGCGACTGTCCACCTCATCTGGGCAACGAAAGGCTCGCCCCCGTGCAAGGGGATCCACAATCTACCAAAAACAGAGATCAGGGTCAACCTGACAAACGTTTGAGTTATGCCATGACATTAACAAAAACTTGTGAAATGATAGTTCACCTTTAAGCTTAAGGCGCTTGAGAAAGAATTGCTCTCTCGTGTGTGTTTGTGTGTACACACGTGTGTGCGTAAAGTAAGAGGAAAAAAACAATGCTGCTAGATGAACATTTTTATCACTGGCCTTCCAGATTGCAAGAGCGAACAGATGCAGAATCCAAAAAGCAAGTGAGGTTAGGCACAAGATAGAGAACAAAAGAAAAACAAAATACTGGATGATGAGTAGATGAACAGAGCTGTTTGACACGGAGTGATTCATCTGGGGGCGCAGATGGTCCACGTCTGTCACTGCACAGCCCTCTACTTTATTAAAGACAGACACATTCTTCCCTCTGTCCTCACAATCTCTTAACATGCACTTTTGTTCTTCCAGAGAAGTCTTTCGGTATCTGTTAAATGTCTTACAGGTGGAAAAAGAGTTCTTAGATGTTGGCTGGTTGTGGAAATTGGAATTCTCAGTGGAGAGAGCCCGCTGTGTCTCATCCGGGTTTTGTTTGCTGTCTGTGTAACTTATTTCCATGGCAGAATATTTTGCTCTATTCAAGAGGATTGTGATATTAAGTATTAATTATGTAATAAATGAATAAATAAAAAACCTTGATGGCTCGATCAGAGTGTGTAGGTTAAGGCACACAGTCATCACCTGTCTCTATGGCAGTAGCATACCTTGGGCATCTTGTGTGCGGCTGGGGACTCCAGGCCCTGGTCAATGCTGTTGGCCGTCTCAGGCTCTCTGTACTGGGCCTTCAGCTTGCCATAGCGCTGGCTGCAGTGGCGCAGGCTCTTCCTGTGCCATACCTGCTGCTTGGTCTCACAGTCTTCCCCCACCCCAAACCACTGGGCTGTGTTCCTAAAGATACAGAAAGAAGAGGGTTGCCTCAGTATCATATAACACAGAGACAGCAAGGGCAAGTGGTGTTAAGGTAACAGGGAGAGCCATTTTTTAAAAATAATTTGAGTAGCAGTTCTTCTGGTAACTTCTTAACAATGCTATGATAAATGGCAAAGAGCTAAACGCAAATGTAGGCATTATACCTACTGCAGTTTATATCTCTACGTTAAACCATGAGACTCTTGGGATATGTTTCTGATGAATGCTGACAAAATAGTCGATTGTTGTCTGATTACAGAGATCCCGAAGAGGACATTGTTTGACCTGCAGGGAACAGCACTTTTCATGCGTCCTTGACCTTGCTGACTATTTAAACATTACTAAACTAAACATTATCAGACTTGATTCTGACTAGCAACCTGAACGTTTTTCAACATCAACCAAAATACTAAACATGACTCAAACAGCAAACTCTTCAGCTTACCTGCGGATGCTTTGTGAGAGCGACGTTTGTCTGCTGAACTTTGACCTTCTGTCTCTGACTGAGAAGCGTCCATCTCCGGCTCCACTGATGCTTTCTGACACAGAACCGGTGGCTTGACCACTTGTGCTTTTTTTCAGAGACGGTCGTAGTGGCTAACCAGAGGAAAGGAGAAATAATGTTACAGTAGTGCCTACACCGAGTAGGAAATTGAAGTTAAATATTACAATGAACTAAATAAAGCAGCAGCAGCACCAACAAGGCAGAGAAGACAAAGTAAAGGAAATACATACTTGGATTAATATTTAGTATTAGTACTTTTCTGGCTAATTGGCAGAATAAAACACAATGAATTATTGCAAGACACTCAGTAATGTGGACAAGACCTTAGATTAAATGAATATTAAATTATAAGACTGTAGGGGAAAGTAATTAAGTAATTATTTTAATGACTAGTATAGTCGTTAATGAGTCGTGATCAGTGGCAAGACTATATCCCAGTATTTGACAGATTTAGATTAAGTGGACATTTAATGTGGACACGAGTGTGTTCAGTCAATATTTTGTAAGGTCGGGTATTGCTATAAAGGTGGCTGTTTATAGTCTTCTATTATGCAGGGGACAGTCCTTCCTCTGAGAGTCCATTATCTTAACTTGCAGTAGGTCTGCACTGGGTGAGGCTAATTGTCTTGTCATTCTGAGAGTTAATGGGGCTTGAATTGAGCTGTAAGTGAGCCATATGCTCAGGTTGTGGTTCAGCATGCCGAGAAAAGAGCCTAGATTACCTATTTTAGCATCAGTAACTCACAGGTAAATGATGTGTAATAATCACGGCCATTAACAGTTTGATTTATCATAAGAGGGAACTATCTATCTAGTAATCAATGTGCAGCAATTTGTAGTATATAGTGTTATAACATATATGCATGACATGCATAAAACACAGCTACACATTGCAGCTCCTTCTCTAAATGTGGCCGTGGATCATAACAGCACACACAGAATAAGACCTAGCAAATCTCCTAACCATATATTTTGATGCGTTAAGTTTCGTAGATCATGAAAATCTAAATTGAATGTGCTATGACAAGAACTCTAGTTTTCAAATGTGCATGTAGTTATACTAAAGAACATAATGTAGCAAATCATTTAGTATTATTTAAACTTGTCTTGGTAATGGAAGCCCCACAGTTGGTAGCATAGAGAGCATGGGGCCCCTTTCTGCTTCTCTTTCCTGCCTTGTAACAACAGAGCTACAGTACATTCCTGAGTTCACACTATATTTGCATGTTTATTACACTGGTTGCTCTTTAGGAACAGTTTAGCTGTAACATGCTCAATTAAACTCTGACTACCTACTACTTTGTATAGCTGAAATGCCATCGTTTGTGTTCTAAGCAAGGGGCCACGGGGGGAAAATGTATGGCTGTGTGCCCAAAAACTGCAAGACAGCTGTCCAAAATGCCTCCCTGCTCGAGCAAATGGCAAATTCAGAGGAACAGAGGGAGAGCATGCTACCCTCATTAACAGGTTTAAATGCCTTTTTAAAAATAAAGTACTGCCGCGAGTCTGTTTTTCCCTTCCAAACCACGTATATTCTGTTTCAAATGATTAACAGGCATGGCATCTCCTTCCAAAGAGTCCATCATCCCAAGTGAACTAAATGGCTTGCATTAAATGCTGTGAGGATGTCAGGGAATATCAAACGTTCCATGCCCCCCCCCTCCATGATGTTTCATAGGTAATTCTTTTTGCTCAATTTGACTTTATTCAGTTTGTTGAAAGCATTGACTTTATCTAATTAAGGAACTTTGTTTGATCTATGTGAAAAGGAGGGTCTCATATGAACCCACTCTCTACCGTGAATTGCTTTGTATTTGGGGAGTAATGAGGGTTCCTTTGCTTTTTAAAAAACAGAAAACGGTAAACTTTACTGCATTCATGGTCAGCATCAAGCAATTCCCCGGCTCTTTAGGGACATCAATCTAACTTATAAACTTTTCTTGTTGTTAATTCAATATTTCTGACAAAAAAATATCTAGTAAAATAAAGACTATAGCCTATGGGTACTTAAAAAAAAAAAAGTTTTATTAACTCAACACGTACAGGAACTTTCTTAACACCAGCAATATGAGAGGAAGTGTTTAGTTATTGTAACGTGAGAATCTCAAGAGGCCAGGCAGTAAAAGACAGGGTCAGAACAAAACAGTCAGCCTACCTGTTTTGCAGGGTCGTGGGACATCATCTCCTCTGGTAGAGGGATGGCTATTAGAAGGCTGGGCGGCTTCTTGCTCTTTAGGCGGCTATCTGATTGACCTCCGTTTGGAGGAGGCCCCTCCCCCCCCTGCGATGCCATCCTGTCAGAGTGCTGGAGACGAGAAAATCCTAATGGATGTCATTTAAAAACATAATTGAGATGTTCATCACACATAAGATTGGTTTACACAATTATCATACAGTACTGCAGTGAGAAACAAAGAAAATATTTTAACCAAATCACAGTAAATAGGTTTTACACACCCTTTCAAATTCTAGCATTTATTACAACACCACCACACGTGCTCCATCAGTACTATAGATGTTATGGTCGTTACAGGATTCTCTTCTACCACTAAACCAACTTTTGAAACATACACGTCTGAAATGGAAATTAACTCTTGAGCGCTGTTGTATGATTGGCTCATACCCAAAATAAATGGTATGAGTGTGTCCATATTTAACGGCTCAGTCTAAAGAAGTTGAGCTGCAAGATAAAATTAGGGGAAGAAATGGAGATTGTGAAATATTTTGTAATGAGATTTCATGTAGTCTCTTATAAACCTGGATTTCTAAACAGGATTACTGTTACATTTGTTGACAAAAATATAGTCATATACAACTTTTTGAAGGCAAGACAAATTGATGTTAGCAAACAAAATATGTGACTATAATTATGATGGTGATAGCAGATGATTAAATATTTCTGCAAAGAAATATGAACTCACCAGTCTTTACTATTGAATGCATGTTAAAAATTATACAAGTAATGCTAAGCCTATAGCTGAACTGGATCAATGGGGCCAGCTGGAAATATTGAACCAAGCTCAATTCACATCTAACAAATAAAAAAGTAGCACAAATTGCTCAGCTTTAGAAACTTAAATGTTTGTGTATCAAGCATTGCAGAAGAGCCTCCCCTTTCCTTTACAGCCCTAACAATAACTCAAAAAGGAAACTATCATAGTCTATCCAAACAAACTCGTCGTCTCTTTAGCAGCTGGTTCTCCTCCAGTTCAATCTGCTAGAAGAATCATTGCCATTTCCCTTGCTTATTCATTACCTTCACAGGCAATTTCTTAAGTGATCCTTAAAAGGCTGCGTTCACTTTCAGCAGACTATAAATAGTGATAACAACCTTGTCTTGCCACACTGTGCTTAGGTTTTTTTTTTTTTAAGTAATGTAATAAGGGAAGAGTAAAAAGTGGTAAATTCAGTTAGATTCAGTTTAATTTATTTAAATATATTTACACACAATTTATGTTGTAGATTTAATTAATTGCATTTTATAAAAATGTATTTGAAGTACCATGTAATGAGTATGCCGTGTATGGCGTATTCCTTTGGCTAATCCAGTAAATCAAATACCTGAGAAATGCAAAAATGAAATACAGTCCTGCTCATTGGTTTGCAGAACTGTCCACAGAGAGACATTAAGGGATAGCTACTTTGGCATGAATTATACAGCAAAATCTGTGACAATTTCCTGACATATAGCATTGTATAATATTGCAGAGCCGCGCCAGATACTTTTAAATAAATTCATTTAATTTAAAATAATAAATAATTTCAAGGGAACTGGTCAGCCAAGTAAATAAATCAGAAATCAATTCTGCACCACCTCACCTAATGCAGTGGTTTTCCAGCTGGGGGGACACGCCCAGCATTATGACAGGCGGGCTACTGTGAACACTGTCAAGTCCAGCAGATGGCGCTCATTTTACTACCAACCACCTTAAAAACACCACAGAGGAGGGGCGCTTAAAAAATGTAAACAATGCACACAGTTTTTCACCACTAGCATGGACAAGTTTGTGACAGGCCTACCAAGTAAACGCAAAGCAGACGAAGAATCAACATCAAATGCCAAGAGCGCGTCAAAGCGCGTCGCTTCTGATGCGCAGTGGACGCACTGCCTTATACACAGAGAAGCTTGCGCCCAAACAGCTGAGTGCTGAACTGAGCAATGTAATGACAGACATTATAGCAACGGTGAACTAACCTAATGTATGTACTTGGGCCACTAATGAAAAAGCAACTTATACACCAGCTTTTTAACTGTGAGTGACACCCGATGGCATCAGATGACAACGATCAATAGTGCTCTCAAATCATCTTGCATCCTCCAGGTAGTTAATAATCCATATCCTTTTCCTCCACTTGAAATAAAAACTGCCGTGCAGTTTCAACTTTATTGATTGCATATAATAAAGGTAAGCTAGCAGCTGAAGTTTATTCTACTTCTACATTCATTTTAAATTGCTCTGAATGAGATCATCAGCTTATGTCTGAAACATGACTATGTAATCATTAAAGTAGCAGTATGATGACTCCTATCAAGATCATTGGGTCTTGTAGTCAGTGTTTACAAACACAACCCATCATATTTCACTGAGTGCACATGCTGCACACGTTGGACTCCAGAAATAACACCTAAATTATGTCTTGTCAGTTGAGTTGATGTAATAAGACTCATTACCGGTCTCTCCGTCTCCTCAGGGACGGAACAATATTGCCAAACTTGCTTATCTCCGTCTTCCAGTCTTTACCAATCACAGTCAACAGCAGAACAACCGGCCGGTCTATTCCTGGAGCTCAGAATGCGTCGTAGCATTACGCAGAATATTTCCAGAGAAATCAAAGGCATTGAACACATAAACCTATAACATCATGAGCCTTGGCCAATGCATCCATTATGTCATTATGGTCTTGAAAGCCTTGAGGTTGGCCTGGAGTTGTGGTTCATAAAAATCAATGCAAGACCCTGGGTGTATGTGGCAGGAATGGCAGCAGCAGGGAAATCTGACACCAGCTCAGTCAATAGCCTAGTTTCCACTCCAGAGCCAAGGCACAGTCATACAGGGGTTTTGCATATTGTTTGTGCCCCTACCCCTCAGAAGAAGCATTTCTATAATACCTTTATGCTAATAGGTGTGTACATTTCAATTCTGCCAACATTGTTTTCAATTATGTGTAATAAATATTTCAAGCCTGGGCAGAAAGCCTGATTCAGTCCCCTCGAGACAGAGAGGAGGCTACTGACAATCTAGCCTGTGGTTTAGTGTAGTTGTGGGTCCGGTCTGGAACCCGCCCACTTAGATAATGAAATAGCTAGGAATTTGGCTAATGGATAGAGTGCTCAAGTGGAGGAGAGACTGCTGCTGACCATAGTTTATCAGTGTGGACAGGCAATTGTTAGGATCCACATAGAATTCTCCCTAGGGACAATAAAAGAGATATAAACCTACAGAATGAGGCACTCACTAGACCCCACCATGTTCAAAATGTATTGTTGAATCTGTCCCGCAACTTCTTTTTTTACTCCCCCCAATTAATTTCTCCTCAGTCTTGAGGGGAAATTACATTGAAAATGTGGCTTTTTATTCCACATTTAGCAAGCAGCGCTTTATTGTGCAACATGAAATGTTCAATTGCTGATATAATTTACTGTGGCGTGGCTAACAACAAAATCTCTCTTTTTAAATCTAAAAGAAATGTTGACCCGGAGCACAGACAGTTTTAAGAAAGATGCAGAATTATTTATTTCTTTGTTGAGTCTAATGTGCCTGCATCCTTCTCTGCAAGGAGAAAGCTGAAGTACTGTAAGAATACAACCTGCAGTGGCGTCACTCTGTTAAACTTGCAGAGCTAGGTGCGAGGGAAAAGAGAGGGAGTGTATATTGCTGAAATGTATTGTTGATACAAATAAACAAACAAAAACACTCTTTTGTGTTTGAGTGTTCAAGCGGTCCTAACCTGGCCGGTGACCTCCAGAAAATTTGAGACCCATGATATAGAGTCCAATCTCTGCTGCCACTCTAGGTAAGATCATTTTATGGTAAGCTAGCTCTTGTTGGGCTAATTTAATATTCTGATTTGCTCAGGGACCACAGCAGTGTTGACAAATGAGACAAATTGATTAAAAGGCTCCACAACACAGGCAGAAAAATGTAAACAAGAAAGACATACAGACTGTTGATACCACCAAGATTATCTTAAACAATGAGTTCAGTTATTTTTACAGAATCCCTGAACATGATTTCCCTCAGCTGTGCGTGTAAGTGGTAGTATGTCAGCAAGTAGCAGCACCATGAAGGCATGTGAAGCTATGTGGATGAATTACAGTGCATCTGGAAAGTATCCACGGCGCTTCACCGTTTCAACATTTTGTTATGTTAAAGCCTTATTGCAAAATGGAATACATTTATTTTTGCCTTCAAAATTCTACACACAATACCCCATAATGACAACGTGGAAAAAAATTTATTATAAATAAAAAACTAAGAAATCACATTACATAAGTATTCACAGCCTTTGCCATGAGCTCAGATGCATCCTATTTTCACTGATCATCCTTGAGATCCTACAGCTTAATTGGAGTCCCACTTGGTGGTAAATTCAGTTGTTTGGACATGATTTGGAAAGGCACACACCTGTCTATATAAGGTCCCACACTTGATATGCACAGTGCATATCAGAGCACAAACCAAGCATTAAGTCAAAGGAATTGTCTGTAGACCTCTGAGACAGGATTGTTTTAAAGCACAAATCTGGGGACGGGTAAAGAAAAATATCTGCTGCCTTGAAGGTCCCAATTAACACAGCGGCCTCCATCATCCGTAAATGGAAGAAGTTTGGAACCACCAGGACTTTTCCTAGAGGCGGCCGGCCGGCCGTCTGAACTGAGCGATTGGGGGAGAAGGGCCCTGGTCAGGGAGGTGACCAAGAACCCGATGGTCACTCTGTCAGAGCTACAGCATTCCTCTGTGGAGAGAGGAGAACCTTCCAGAAGGTCAACTTTCTCTGCAGCAATCCACCAATCAGGCCTGTAT